>JAMZAV010002266.1:0-102064 GCA_024449915.1 Sweltsa coloradensis | reverse complement strand
GCGACAAAATCTGAGGTGGCCAAATCATTTAGAATGTCCATCTGGTCACGAATATGTTAATTTTATTTTGATCCGGTAAGTAGTGTAGATGGATATTACATTATAACAAAAGTAACGTTACCATGGCAACGAAAAGTCGCACGAGGTTCGCACTATGCACTGCCACCTAGAAGTAATCAAAATACTATCGAGGATGCAGTGTATTTTTTGTTACCAAATAGTTAAAATAGTTTTCCCAAAGAAATGATGTCAAGGTCGTCTAGATGGCGGTGGATTTTATCTACAAAGTAAAGGTTTACCCAAATAGGCCTACCTTGCCAATAATAAATAATATTGGAACATGGCCCCGCGTGGACAGTGAACTTCGCAAATTTAAAAATTTAAAAAAATTGCTATGTGGGTCTAGCTATAGCACGTGCTCGCTTATCAACGCGTCCAACTGAGCGTTTCCTAGTAATATTAACAGGGCTGCCACTGGCAACTATTTTCAACTATTTAGCAACTTTTTTAAAGAAAGCAACTATTCACCAACTATTTTTAGCAAAATACTCCAAAAGCAACTATTTAGCAACTATTTTTAGCTTCGCATGTGTTTTGTACTTATATTAAATGCCAAATTACAGATTTACCAGACCCAAATATTGCTTTTCCTTAAACTACAAAAATATGTGCTATTTTAAGCCATAATTTGATAATTTTTGATGTTGCATTCAGCACTCGACTTTTTTCTAAAACGCACCAGATGCACTCGCAAAAAATGATTTTCAATTTTTCGCCTGCGGCGCTATGTTGGGCAGCCCCCCCCGACCTTTTCCGCGAAAGTACAAGTTGAGATTTTTGCCTCCCCCGGACAAAATTCCTGCGGACGCCCTTGCATGTATAAACACACAAAACAATTTTTTACACAATTCATATTAGGCCTACTCAATAAAATAATATAATGATGATGTGGGGCATTCTTCATCAAAAACTAATTAGTTATTTCATATTTTAATATCCTCCATATATTCAGTTTCAAAGCAATCAAAAATGACTAAAATACTAGGTAGGCAGGTGGGCAAAAAGGTAGGCCTACCTTTAAAAAAGGCGGAAAAATCCTTGTGGGACAATTTTTTTGAGGGATTTACCCCCCAAATTCCCCGCTCTTTGCCGCTATAGTATCTTCTAGTAATTCTTTTTGTCCCGTATTTTATTTTCAGGAATATGGTCACCCTAATCACACATCAATATTGTGCTAGAGCTATATCCGGTAATCATGTTTTTTGAACTGGATTGTACACCAATATTTATATTTTTTTTGTGTAAATCGATTGGAATTTGGTTACATGGACAACTTTAGGCAACTATTTTATTGTATTATTATTATTATTATTATTATTATTTTATTGTAGGCCTATATTAACTAATAAGCAACTTTTTTAACATTATAGGCAACTAAAGCAACTATTTTGGAAGATGTCATGCAGTGGCAGCCCTGTATTAATGATGTTCAGGGAAATATTATGAAGTTAAATAATAACAAGATAACAAGAGGTATTACATATTCACTAGGTGTTTTTATGTACTGAACACAATGTTACATAAATGGCAAGAGTACACCAATAACAATCAAATTTCCAATCTACCTAGCTAGCTGATCAGCTGTTCAAATCCCTACTATAGGTGGTTTGTTCCACACAGTATTGGTTTTACCAATTAGACAATAAAGACTTAAATTAAATACATGTAGTTATCAATACTCATCGTTCAGTTGGGCAAAGCGACCAAGTATTTGAAGGCATAGGATTTCGACTGGACGGTCCTGGGTTCGGTACCAGGCGGACGCTCAACTACGAACCTGCAACTGGCTGCTACCTCGGTTCGATTCTCGCTCGCATCGCTTTAGGCTGTCTCGTATGTGAACCACATCAGCTGGGCTCTCCAATCTCGTCGACCCTGACCTGCGCATATTTGTCCGGCTGTTACGACGTTCCACAAAAAGCAACTAGTTTCCGATTCCTCTGTTCTTAGCTCGAAAATTAATAAGCACGGCACGGCTTCCCTTGCTGCAAAGTTCTCAATTGTTTCTAATGTTCCACAGCTCGACCTTCACAAGCACCACTCGTACGATTCACTAAGCTTATCGATCGCTCTCACACTTTCTACTACTCTCGCAGAAATCACAGTTCTATTTCTCGCTCGGCACTCCTGATCCACTAAGTTCCACAACTCGCTGTTCTCTCGACGAACTAAGCCCTATTATGATCCCTCTGTCTCTCTCTCGCTTGTCCCAGGCTAAATTCACTTATCGAGTCGCTTGATTCGACTTAAACACACGTTGCCTACTCCTGGCAAACACTCTGTCCTTTATTATGATCGGCGCAAATGATACTAAGCTCAGTATTCAAGGCTAGTGACGCAGATGACCACGCTATTGTACTTCCTTCCAAGTGGCTAATTCGCCCTAATAGTGTCCTAAACTCAATAAACGGTTCAAGATATTGTGGTGTCTGCTGCTTATTCATAAGCCCCGCCATATCCTGTAGACTGGGAATGGTGGATTGAGGGGGCGGTGAGATAAGGCATGTTGTATGCTCCCGCTTCCCGGAAGCGCTCTCTAACTTGACTAGATACTAGTGTTGCTAACTGACTAGTGTAGTAGTTTGATGTCGACCGTATGTCCGGTTCTGAATAAAACTGACGTAATGACAGACTAGTTGGCTAAACAGTGTACAGTGATTAATTAGTATGTAATCCAGGTAGAACACCTCGTCCCTGGGATACTACATTGGCGACGGAGGGTAAATTAATGCATTTGACATCTTAAAAGAAGGTAGGAAGGTAGTTATATTAACAGTTTGCATAGGCCTAGACCACCCGGAATTGTTCAATCATGTCCGGTGAAAACGGCGTGCAGCCTTTCGACTGCTCAGGTGACCAGACAACAGTGGGACAACGCTGGACGCGTTGGCTTAGGGGATTTGAATATTATGCAGAAAGTGCTAATATTACAAACCCTCAAAGAAAGAAGGCAACGTTGTTGCATAAAGCAGGTCTGGATGTACAGGACGTGTATCACAGTCTGCCAGCGGCAGGGGCAGATGGAGGTTCCAATGTTTATTTGGATGCTGTCGCAGCGTTGACTGTGAAGTTCACACCTAGGAGTAATATTCCTTACGAAAGGATCAAGTTCCGTGCACTTAGCCAACAAGAGGGTGTATTGTTTTTTATAAACTAGTAAACACTCAAGGTACTATTTATGATGTTTTATTTAGTTATTAAACAATGACAATTAGAATTACAAAGATACATCTGAGGCCATGTTTTGAGAGAGAGAGATCTCTCAAGGTTGGTACACACAGCAACTTTTGTAGTGATACAAGGCTAGTACAAATGTTAGTAGTTGCTGTTGTTGTAGGATTAATTATACAATGAATAAATCCAATACATCTTTCTTTCTTTAAGAGAAATTAACACAAATCAGAAAAGTAAGATTATGTACGTATTATACATGATTAATCATAGTTTACAAATTTAACCGATCTCTTGATTTTACTAAACGGCCAAATCTTGATCTGATGATTTCTCTGGACACCTCGGGAGGATGGATACTTTCCTTCCGGGCTTCTATTGGCTTGGAACTTTCCGCTTGATCTTGTACGCGTTCACCAGTAGACGGGCTCGCCCCTGGATCTGGATTCGGTATCGGCAGGGAAATCTCCTGTCGACATCCTGGCTCTGGTACTGTCTTTGGAACCTGTGTTAACTCAACATCAAGAGGAATGTTAGGAAGGGACATGTCTTGGATTCCCGTAGGTATTAGGTGGTATCGATTTCTTCTTAATGTTCGACCATTCGATTCCACGAAGTATGACCTTGGTTTGAGATGCTCGGCCAACTACTTTTCCATATCTTTTTAAATCTACAATCCAAACTTCATCATTATCATTAAGTTGAGGAAGTTCTTTAGCCCGATGTCTATCATCGTAGTTTCTCTTCTGATTTTCTTTCATTTTGTGATCTTGTTCTTTAAACAGCTTCAAATCAGGCCACTTTGGAGTAAGTTTTGAATCCAACATAGGAAGCGTTGTCCTAAGCTTACGTCCCATTAGGAGTTTCGGCTGGACTATAGCCACTTTCGAGTGCTGTTGATCGATATACTAGTAGTGCTTTGTTAGGATCTTCTTGCTTTGCCTTCTTTAAGATATTCTTGACTACCTTCACACCACTTTCAGCCATCCCGTTACTTTTTGGATAATGAGGACTGCTTGTTGTTAATTTAAACCCGTACTCTTGACCAAATTGCCTGAATTCTTGACAGTCGAACTGAGAACCGTTGTCTGCTCGTACCTCTTTTGGTATTCCAAATCTTGAAAATACTGCTTTCATTTTCCGATTATGTGTTGTGATGACATTTTGTCTAGCTTGACAACTTCTGGAAAACGACTAAAGTAATCTTCTATAACTAAGTAGTTAACACCTTCTAGTGTGAATATGTCTGTTGCCACTGTTATCCATGGTCCATCTGGAAGAGTTGATTGCATTAATGGTTCTACCTGGTTATTACGATTTTCAATGCATGTTTTACATTTGGAAATGAGTTCTTTCAAGTCTTCATTTACAGTAGGCCACCACACTGCATCGTGTGCTCTTCTTCTACATTTGGTTATACCCAAATGACCTTCATGTAAACATTTAACATTTCGTGTTGCATTTTATACGGAATAACTACTCTGTCACCTTTCATGATTACCCCTTCATTTACTGTTAACTCGTTTCGTACTTTATAATACTGATAATACGCAGGATTATTACGAATATTATGAGGCCACTCATCTTGAATAAACATTGTCACTTGTGTTAGAACATTGTCTTCTTTCTGACACTGTTTTATACTCTCCCATCGATGATCACTCATTGGAAGTTGCAGTATTACTTGATCGACATAAGATTCTATTGAATCTTGTAGCAGAATGTCACGTTCGTTCGCCACAATATTCCTAGTATCTCTGGAGAGAGTGTCTGGAACACATAACTCTTTTCCAGGGATATGTTTGATTTCATAGGAGAATCTCATTAGGCGCATGCGCATTCTTTGTAGTCTCGGTGAAAGTTCACTCAATGGTTTGTTTCCAAGAATGGCTATCAAAGGTTTATGATCAGTTATCACTAACACCTTTAATCCAATGATATAGTTTTGAAATCTCTCACATGCATAGGTTACTCCGAGAGCTTCTTTTTCTATGGTCGCATACTGTTGTTCAACTTGACTTAAGCTGCGTGATGCATACATAACTGGACGCCATGTCATGTCGTTTTGTTGTTGTTCGAGCATCGCTCCTAATCCATATGCTGATGCATCCGAGGAAACTCTTGTCTCTCGATTAGGATTATATATAGCTAAGGTTGGAGCGGAGGATAACATTTCAATAACTTCCATGAAAGCTTTCTCCTGATATGTTCCCCATGACCATTCAACGTTTTTACTCAACAGGTCACGAAGAGGTTTCGTTACCTCAGCTGCATTTGGTAGAAATTTCATAAGAAAATTTACCATTCCTAGGAGTCTTCGTAACTCGGTGATATTGCTTGGTTTCTTTATGTTCTTGATAGCTTCAACCTTTCTTTGGTCTGGTTTTACACCATCTGTACCAATCACATATCCTAGGAATTTTACTGACTTTACATTGAACTGACATTTGCTTTCGTTCAACGTAATTTTTGCATCGCTTAATCTCTTAAGCACTTTATCCAGTCGCTCGTCATGTTCAGCTTGTGTTTTCCCAGTTACAACAATATCATCCATGTGATTAATTACTCCTTCTAGTCCTTCTAGGACTTGGGATATTTTTCTTTGATAGTACTCTGCCCGGAGCTTATTCCAAATGGCAATCTATTCAAGTAATATCGGCCTGTCGGAGTAATAAAGGTGGTTAGTTTTGCTGATTCTTTATCTAGTGGTACTTGCCAGTAACCGAACTTGCATCTAACTTCGATATAAAGTTTGCGTCTTGGATGTTGGCTATAGTTTCTTCAACTGAGGGTAGTTGGTGTCTTTCTCTTCGAACATGCTTGTTTAGTTCTGTGAAATCAACACACAATCTAAGACTTTTGTCTGGTTTTGGAACTACGACCAACGGTGAGCACCAATCAGTAGGCTCCTCTATTCGAGTTATTACACCTTCTTTTTCCATTCTTTCCAGTTCCTTCTTCACTGGTTCTCTGAGCGGTAGAGCTATTCGTCTAGGTACTGTAACTGCATATGGTGTTGCATTATCTTTAAGCGATATTTTGAACTCGGTATCCATTTTCCCTAGACCACTAAACAATTTAGGATATTTCTGTTCTGGACTAGCCCTATTTGGATTGGATAGGCTTGATTCTTCCTTAGTTTTTATACTATCCACAAAGTTTAACATGTTTAATGCTGTTATGGCAGGCATTCCTAGTAACGCTTCTTTCACTTCTTTTGCAACATAGATGTCCTGCATCACTGTAACTTTTTTCCATTTTAACGGAACAGTAATTTTTCCAATCACCTTTATTGGCTGATGGCCTGGACCAAATAGTTTCTTCGAAGTATAAATTAGATTAATACCTTCGTTCTCACTTTTCGCATTTTGGCGTAGGCCTATGCTTTTGAACGTTAGCTTCACGGAATAAGGTACATCGCGCCCCAGTAAGTCAATCTTGAAACTCTACTTTTGTGCTTCTTTATATAAGAAGTTAACATGCCACGCTTTGATTTTTGTATTTGGCTGGTCTATACATCTCCGCAGTAATAGCTATCATCTTCAGACGTGTTTCTCTAGTTTGATTCTTCGTTGACGTTTTTAGATCTGCATCTTGTTCCCAGTGCCCCGTTGTGTTACTATTTATTTCACTCGCTATCTTTTAGCTAGGACATGATTGTATTTATGCCTCGTAATACCACATCTACACACTGTGAATATGGCTTTTTGTCTTTACACCCGATGGTTTCGCAATAAGTCTGAGATTTATACTTATTGGCCTTTCGATTTTTCGAATCAGCGTCAACATTCTGACCAATCTTTCTTAACTTTGCACAATACCTGTTGTTGGTGTATCGACTCTTTTTATTTCACCGGTCCATCACCTATCAAGAGTTAGATAGATCCATTTGTAGTTGCTCACTAACGTTTCGTCAAGTCATACCTACTACTTCCTAACTCTCTAAACTCTCTATTAGTCTTTAAACCGCAATTTTCTGCAATGCTTTATAAGTCATTTATGAAAACGCTTATTGTGCTCCCTTGGCCTCTGGCATCGTTTTGACATACGAGCTAGCCTCATATATGATATTTTCGATAGCTCAAATCTGTTCCTTGAACTTTTGATCACTACATCATATGGTTTCATTTTCATCGGTAGTTAGGCGAAATGATTCAATATTTCCTCCAGCCATTGATCCCAAGTATAGATAAATAGGTAACACTGTACCTTCTGTGTTTTAGTTTTATTCTGCACAACTCTAAACCTCTCCATCTGTCACACCATTGTTCCCACCTTTTGGTGTGAGAAATCAAATTGTGGCCTGGTGGTTGGATTAATAACAAGAAAATGTTGCGCCTGGCCTATTATAAGTTTGAACCGTTACAGGCTTAGGCCCCACTATTTCCGTCTTAGACATCATTTTCGATGATGCCTGCCTAGGCTACTACAACTTTTATCTAGCACCAGTGTTTAAAACTTTTTTACTTACGGTTTTTATGTTTCTGTTGTGCCTCTTATTCATCCACCACTTGATGCCAACACCAGTAATGTTTTAATAACTAGTAAAGCACTCGAGGTACTAATTTAATGATGTTTTATTAGTTATTACAATGACAAGTCTAGATAGTCAAAGATAAATCTTGAGGCCATGTTTGAGAGAGAGAGATCTCTCAGGTTGGACACACAAGCAACTTTGTAGTGATACAAGGCTAGTACAATGTTGATTGCTGTTGTTGTAGGATATTATACAATGATAAATCCAATACAGAGGTGAGTCATGAAAGTTGAAAGGTTAGGTTAAGGCGCCAGGCTTCACTGTTAGGGTTGACACACTCATAGATGGAACACGCTGCGGACCAAATATTGGACAAAGTTTTTTCTAAGCAACTCAAGAGAAAACTTATCGAAATAGGTCCAGATATGACCCTACAGTCTGTGTTGGACACATCTCGATTTTGGGGAGGATGCCAACCAGCGCGAGCTAGGACTGGAGCAGGTAAGCTCAGGCCTAGGGCTAGGTCTGCCTGACAAGCAAGCTGTAGTGAACAAGGAAAGCCTAGGCCTAGATAGGTCAAAGAAAATAATGCTTTGCATGTGGCTATGTGGGACACATGAAGGTAGTGATGGGGTGTCCAGCAAAACAAAGAATGCCATCTGTGTCATCAGTTTGGGCACTTTGGAGCTTGCTGTGGGAAGAAAATAAACAAAAAGGGGAACGCACTAAAGGAAACCAGGAAAAAAGAGAAAAGCAAGGTTAGACAAGTTAATGTCGATTCAAATACAGACGACGAGTCGGAAAATCGCCGCGACTATGCTTTCGGAGTGACCAGAGTTAACCAGCTGAACTTTTTCTTTTGACCTATTGAAAGTCAAGGTGGGTGGAATTGGTTTGGAGGTTATGGTTGACTCAGGAGCTACATGTAATGTAGTAGATGAAGAAACGTGGACTCGCTTAAAGGAAAAAAAAGTTGACTGCTGCTCTTCATTATCTAGTAAGGCACTCTTTCCATATGGTAGTAAAACCCCCTGACTGTCCTGGGTAAATTCCAAGCAGATGTAGAGGTAAGCCCCGGGTCCGAAGGTAAGCCCCTTTGTTCTACTGATCAAAGGCAAGGGTGTGCCACTTCTTGGGAAAGAGACTGCAAAAAAACCCTAGGAGTTTTGAAGATAGGCCTGCAAGTGAATCAGATCAAAAGGCCTAATAAGCCTAACCCTGTATTGGGAAAGTTGAAAGATTTTCAAATGAAACTCCCATTAACCATGATGTAAAACCAGGGGTACCAACCATTGAGAAGATTTTCCTGTGCCCCTTCAAAGAATACTAGAAACTAAACTTCAAGAGTTGGAAGACCAAGATATCATTGAGAAGATTGATGGCCCTCGCAGTGGTCCTCGCAGCTCGTGGTCGCCCCCAAGGGTAATGGAGATGTCAGGATTTGCGTTGAAATGCGTCAGGCAAATACTGCGTGGAAAGAGCACATCACATACCAAGTTTTGATGAGGTATCCCTGATCTAAGGGACAGTAAATTCTTTAGTAACTTGATATTGACTGCACTTTTCACCAAATTGAATTGATCCCAGAATCAATAAGAGAGATAACAACCTGTGAACACTTTCATATTACCTGTATGGAAGAGATACTTTCGACCTGATCACCGACAATAAACCCATCGAATGCATATTGTCACCAAAGGTAACCTGTGCCCAGGATAGAGCGATGGATGTTAAGATTACAATCCTATAACTATCAATTGTACATCGCCCTGGAAAGTCTAATATTGCTGACCCATTATCTAGGCTGTGGATCCGGGAAAATGTAAGACAACTTTTGATGCTGAAGGTGAGAAATTCTTCAAATCATAGTTCAGTCATCAACACCAGTAGCACTAAGATTGGAGGATATCGAAGATGCTTTTGAAACTGATATGGGGGCTTCAGTCTGTATCTCGTAGTCCTGAATCGGGTTCTTGGAGTGATGACTCGAGCAAACCATTTCATGCATTTGCACTGAAATGAGCAAAGGGAGAAATATCATCTTGCGTGGAAATCGTTTTATAATGCCAGTTGCTCTCAGGCAGCAAACCATGGAATTGGCCCACGAGGGTCATCCGGGAAAGTCAGTAATGAAGCAAAGATTACGATCTAAGGTATGGTGGGCCCGGGGGTTGATAGGGAATTGAGACATTTGTCAAGACTTGTCATGGTTGCCAGCTTGTCCCCTGCACCCGATGTTCCGGAGCCTATTCGTACAACATCACTGCCAAGCCGTCCTTGGCAAGACATACTGTAGATTTTCTAGGACCCCTACCATCAGGACATTACTTACTAGTCACTATTGACTACTACAGTAGATTCTTTGAAGTGGACATCATGAAGTCCTTACCGCTGAGAAAACAATCGAGAAACTTAAACCGGGGGGATTTTTGCTAGGTTTGGTTTACCTTCATCCCTTAGGTTTAGATAATGGACCCAATTTGCCAGTGAAGAGTTCAAGAAATACTGCGGAGAAAATAATATTGATCTACGTTCAAAAACACCGTTGTGGCCGCAGGCTAACGGGGGGGTGGAGCCCAAAATCGTTCTTTGTTAAAACGTCTGCGTATTGCACAAGCAACAGGACAAGATTGGAAAGAATTCTACTTCAGTATCTAATTTTATACCGTAATACTTCGCATTGTACTACAGGCGTTTAAACCCTGCCGAACTTCTTTACCGTAGGAAAAATCCCCAGACAAGTTACCAACTTGGGGGGCAAAAACAGTGTATGATGGTGAAATGAGAGACCGGGGCGTTTAAAGGAATTGGAATGGGAAGGAATATGCAGATATCACGACGCGCTAAGGAAAGTGTGATAGTGGAAGGAGATTATGTTTTGATGAAGCAAAACAAAACTAACAAACTAACTACTCCCTACTGTCCTACCCCTTCCCAAGTAGTGTCAAAGAACGGGAACAGTATTACCGTTCAAACTCCTGACCGTGCCCGCTATACCCGGAACTCTACCCATTTTAAGAGGTTCCATACCAGAGATTCCCACTCTGGTTCCCTACCTGAAATTCCTTCTGAGCCTAATAACAAGGCTCTACAAAATGGAGATGTGCAGAACCATGGGACGCAGGAGGTCGTTCGAGCTGACGTTCCGCCCGAGAGCCCAAGATCACCGGTCCAGGTGAAACCCAGGCCGCAGAGGGAACGAAGATTGCCTATACGTTACCAAGACTAAGCAAAGACAATTCTTATACTCTGTGGTTTCATTTGATTACATTTAAGAACTTGATTGACATTCTTTATAAATTCATTATGTACTAGTTATTCTATTTTCAACTATATATTTGATATTCTTATTTGTATTACTATTTTAATTGTTGTAAAGAGGGAATGTTGTATGCTCCCGCTTCCCGGAAGCGCTCTCTAACTTGACTAGATACTAGTGTTGCTAACTGACTAGTGTAGTAGTTTGATGTCGACCGTATGTCCGGTTCTGAATAAAACTGACGTAATGACAGACTAGTTGGCTAAACAGTGTACAGTGATTAATTAGTAGGTATGTAATCCAGGTAGAACACCTCGTCCCTGGGATACTAGGCCTACAAGGCAGGTTATGTAAGTAACAAGGTGAATAAAGACCACATGTCAGGTAATGTGTTGATCTTATTTATTGTAGTTATAAACACGACATGGTTTCAGAAGTGAGATTAAGTTAATCATGGAAGAAATTCAAGCACAACTAGTGCAACTACAAGCTGCACTTGCATCCTTGCAGGCAAGTCAGGGCCAACAAATAGGCCCAGGCTTAGGCCAAGAACATGCCAATGTAAGTACTAGGCCAATCCAAATCTATAGCTATACTGGACCTCCTCCAGAAAGGTTCTCCTTTGTAGCAAACGATTGGTCTACATGGATCACACGATTTGAGCGATATCGCTCAACTACAGGCCTAGACCAACGTGAACAAAAAACGCAGGTAGACAACTTGTTGCTGTGCATGGGCCCTCAAGTAGAAAAACTCTTAAATACACTGAACAAGACAGAGGAGCAGCTCACCTGCTATAATGAGGTAAGAGAGATTTTTGATAACCACTATACAAAACGGGTGAATGTCATGTATGAACGTGCAAAATTTAACCTCAGAAACCAGATGGAAGGGGAAAGTGCACAAGAGTACATTGAAGATGTGCTCCAACTCTCAAAGACTTGCAGTTATGGTTCGTTGACAGATGAATTAGTCCGGGATCGGATAGCGGTAGGTATCCGTGACAAAAGGCTATCAGAATCCCTACAGTTAGACTCGGGGATGACTCTCAAAAAAGCGATTGAGCGGATTACTCAAGCAGAGAAAATACACAACCAGCAAAAAGAAATAAGATCCCAGGAAAAATCATCAGAGATAGACCAGGTGAGGAATAAAAGTTACAAAAAGTACAGTAATAGGCCTAGGCCTAGAGATAAATTAGATTTTAAGAAGAGCTATGACGGAAGCCTAGATGCCAAACAGACCCGGTGTAGTAGATGTGGTTCAGAACCTAGCCACTCATATAAAAGCTGCCCAGCCAAAGAGGAAAATGTTCCTTTTGCAAGAAAATTGGGCACTTCCATAAAATGTGCCGATAGAAACGCCACGTGGACGAGATGGAATCGGACAATTCTGCTGCATCAGACACAAGTTCTGAAAAAGGTGGGTTACGGTAGGAGTACCTGGGAGAAATCACTAAAGATACTTCAAAAGTCCGTACCAATACTAAAGCAGTGGATGGCCTTACAAAGTCCGAGGAAATGACTGGGGGAGCTGAGGAGCCATGGCGCACAAACATAGAGGTTAATGGTAAGCAAGTTACTTTGAAAATTGATTGCGGAGCCGATGAATCTGTTATCAATTTAGAGACCTTTAAAATGATTCCAAAGGCCACCCTAGTCAAAACAAAACAAAGACTAATAGGACCAGGGCACAATAAACTCGATATCAAAGGAAAAGTAGCCGTTAACCTACAATGGCACAAGCGAAACTGGAGAACTAAGTTGTTTGTTATGGACACTAAAGAAAACTTGTTAGGCCGGCCTGCTATCATACAGTTAAATATGTTAAAATGGATTGACGAAGGATGTTCACAATCCGAGAAACGTCCAGAATTATTTACTAATATAGGTAAAGTCAACGCAGAATATGCTATTGAGCTGGAAGACAACTATAAAGCTTTCACTATACACACCAAGGCGTATACCATTACCCTTAATGGACAAAGTTAAAAATGAGCTTCAACGCATGGTAGAAACAGGTGTCATTACACCTGTTGATAAACCAACGGAGTGGTGTGCACCTATGATTCCAGTTATGAAACCCGATGGAAATGTAAGAATTTGTACTGATTTTGCGGAACTGAACAAGTTTATTAAACGAGAATTACACCAGTTGCCGTCGGTTGGTGAAACTTTAGGCCAGCTGAAAGATGCCACTGTGTTCAGTAAAGTTGATGCCAGCTGTGGATTCTGGCAGATCCCAATTTCGGAGGAATCATCCAATCTTACAACATTCTTAAGTCCATTTGGCCGATTTAAATATAACCGTTTGCCCTTTGGTATATCGTCTGCTCCAGAAGTGTACCAGAAAATTTTGCAAAAGACACTGCACGGACTCCCAGGGTGCTTGCTCATGTGGACGATCTGATATATTTGGGAAAGATCAAGCCGAACATGACCGCAACCTGGAAATGGTACTGAACCGTCCTCTCAAGTGCAGGGTTTACTCTCAACCTCAAGAAGTGCAAATTTGGTGTCTCGCAGCTCAAATTCCTAGGCCATATTATCAAACAAGGAACACTTCAACCTGATCCTGATAAAATACGCGCTATAACCGAATTTCCGGCTCCAACCGATGTTACGGAACTTCGACGTTTCTTGGGAATGGTCAATTACATCTTAAAATTTATCCCAAACTTGGCAGATAAAACTCAAGATTTAAGGGACCTATTAAAAGTCAATAACATGTTTGTATGGACCACGAAGCACCAACAAGAGTTTGATGAACTAAAAGAAATGTTAACTAAACCTCCGGTTTTGGCATTATATAATACCAATCGGAAGACCAGAGTTTCGTTTGATGCCTCAGGTCAAGGTATTGGTGGAGTCCTGGAGCAACAGCAGCCAAATGGATCATGGCACCCTGTTATGTATTGTTCTAAGGCTTTAAGTGCAACCGAGAAACGATATGCGTCCATCGAAAAAGAAGCTTATGGAATCACATGGACTTGTGAGCGTTTTCATCAATATTTAGTGGGTCTGAAGTTTACTCTCTACACAGACCACAAACCATTGGTTCAGATTCTGGGAGATAAACCTATTTCGGAGCTATCAGTCCGACTACAGAGGTTCCGCATGAGAATGGTACGGTTGGTTTAACTATAACATCCAACATGGACCAGGGAAGTTATTCTTCATTCCTGACACCTTATCACGTTCTCCACTCAGTGATGATGTTCCAGGCCCAGATGTCCTTGAGATGGACATATCAACCAAACTACACATTGACACTGTCATTCACAGTTCATTCTCCAATGCCACTGTGGAAAACATCAAATCAGCTCAAGAAGTGGATAATATTTTATTGGATTTATTCAGTTTTGCGCTTGTTTTAAAAGATAAAGCAACTACAGTTTGCATCAACCATGTTTATTCACAACGGAAGGGACGCCGACAAGTATACAGTGTTGCCAACACAATACAGATAAATACTGTTGTCGTACCAACTAGTAGTAATACCAACTTAACAATTGTAGTTAGATAAGAATAAGAAGATCATTCCAACACTCGCCCTTAATCTAGATACATGATCAGTTGGTCAATAAAGTTAAGAAAAATTAACCATTTTTTGTGATTATTTGTACATCATACCTAAACCCTTTACACACTTTACATGATTTGGACCATGCAAACTCTTAGTGAGTACATCTGCAAACATATTTTCTGTTGACAAATATTTTAGATCAATAATCTTATTGGTAACGCACTCCCTAATAAAATGATGTCTTATATCAATATGTTTTGACCTGTTATGATACATTTGATTTTCCGCCAGTTTATGTGCAGACTGATTATCATTATACAAAGTTATAGCATTCTG
The DNA here is from genome assembly GCA_024449915.1 of Sweltsa coloradensis. Taxonomy (NCBI): domain Eukaryota; kingdom Metazoa; phylum Arthropoda; class Insecta; order Plecoptera; family Chloroperlidae; genus Sweltsa; species Sweltsa coloradensis. The sequence continues at coordinate 87,236 of JAMZAV010002266.1, read as the reverse complement.
TTTATTTGCAAAATTCAACTCATTCAACAAATTTTTAAGAAAAATTGCTTCTTTTGCACATTGAGTTAAAGCCATATATTCTGATTCTGTGCTTGAGAGAGCAATGGTTTTTTGCTTTCTGCTTTCCCAAGAGATTACACATCCTCCAAGTACAAAAACAAATCCAGTAAAAGATTTTCTATCCAAAGAACAATTTCCCCAATCTGCATCAGCAAATCCTTCAAGTTTAACACCTGTTTTCTTGTATACAAGACACAAATCCTTTGTTTTTTGTAAATATCTTAGGACCCGTTTAGCACATACCCAATGAGATTCATCATAGCAATTATTGAATTGGCTGAGCACACTTACTGTGTGTGCAATATCTGGTCTGCTGATTACTGCAAGACGCATTAATGAACCTATCAGTTCCTGATAAGGCAATGAAGGATCTGGGTATTCAGCCCTGGACAATTTTAACCCTACCTCCATTGGAGTGTTCAAAGGTTTACAATTAGTCATTAAAAATCTTTCAAGAGTTTTTTTCAATATAAGATTTTTGGTCTAAACATAATTCCCCATTTTGCCTTCTGATCCTCATACCCAGCACACATTTTGCCTCTCCAAGATCTTTCATTTTGAACTTACTCATGAGTTTCATTGTTACTTCCGATTTGTATTTTTCATCATTGCTAAAGACAAAAAAATCATCTACGTACAAGGCGATTATGAAAATACACCCATTTTCGAACTTAAAATATATACATGGTTCAAAATCAGATCTTTTTAAACCTATTTCAAGCAGTACTAAATTAATTTTGTCATACCAAGCTCTACTCGCTTGCTTAAGACCATACAAAGCTTTCTTCAAAAGACAGACTTTACCTTTCACCGATTCCAGTCCTTCCGGCTGTTTCATGTAAACAACTTCTTTCAAATCACTATTTAAAAAGGCTGTTGTTATATCAAGGTGACCTATTAATAGATTTAGTTCAACTGACAAAGCAAGTAACATTCTGATTGAGCCGTACCTAACAACAGGAGAAAAGTATCACTGTAATTTATGCCATACCTTTGAGAAAAACCCCTTGCGACTAGGCGGGCTTTGTATGTTGAAATACCACTAGAGTCCTTCTTAATCTTAAAAATCCATTTACAATCAACTGGCTTCTGATTATCAGGTAAATCTACAAGTTCCCATGTTTTATTTCTCACTAAAGAATCTATTTCGTTCTCCATGGCATGCTTCCACTTCTCTCGATCATCTGCAGCCAAGGCCTCTCGTACAGTTTCAGGCTCGCCCTCCTCGCGTGTAGCCTGGTAGAGTATGAATTCTGGAAATTCCTTGGGACGCTTATTTCTGACTGGATATCTTCTTTCTTGCTCCATAGCAGCTGGCTGCTCTGGATCTTCTTCCATAGAAATATCATCTTCTGAATCTCCGTCTTGTAGCTCTGGCTGGCCATCTGATTCGTGGTCATTCACTTCTGTTTCCGACAAAACATCGTTAAGTTCCCACACTTGATTGTCAGGTTTATCAGTAGTAGCAACATCCTCCGAATGATGTCTTTTAGCAGGAAAAATATCTTCATGAAAAATTACGTCACGTGCTTTTCAATTCTCTGGGGATTCTTGGGGTCTATAAGACGATAGCCCTTAGATTCGGTGCAGTATCCTACCATGATCATTTCCTTGCTTTTCGGATCCCATTTTGTCCTCAGCTCCTTAGGAATGTGCATGTAGGCAGCACAGCCAAATACTCGCAGGTGTCTAAGGTCCACTTTATCTTAGTCAAGCGGATTAAAGGTCAATACAAGAACAATTAGGGGTTTTGTGGTAGAGGTCTGAATTTTGGACTGTATACTCAGAACAATATTCTAAGAAAATTGCCTCGAGGTGCCATGACAAAATTCGTCCGGTTAAGGGGGTGGAAGGGGTTGAAAATGAAATGAAATGGCATCAAAATTCGAAAATTCAAATATCAAACTAAATTTTATCCTAAGATTACAAAATTAATATATATTGTAGATAAAAGTCCAAAATTTATTAAAAAAAATACATATTACCATATATGTATATCTAACCATATTTTACACCCTTTGACTTTTATTAACAAATTTTCTCACTGTGCTGGGAGGATTGGCCTACCAGACGTGGGTTTTGTGATAGGGCCGTGAATTTTCCCTAAAATACTCAGAAGAATGTTCTCTAAAAAATGGCTCGAGGTGCCTTCAAAAAAGTTACTTGCTTATAGGAGAAAAAGGGGGTGTACTAAAAGGGGTTGATAACACTAAAATAAATAAATCTGTATTCAAATATAATATAAAGGACGCCAAATTAACATTTATTGTAGATTAAGATCTAAAGTTTAATTTAAAAAATTAAAATTTCACCATATATGTAAATCTGATCAGATTATGCGCCCTGACCACTTTTCATAAATTTACTCAATATTAACGAAAGTGTATAGTGTGACCACTCGTTTTGTCCCAAATTATGCCAATAATACGAATTAGGACGAAATTAAGTTTTTAACACTTTGGGTACATTTTTACGCTATGGACTTTGACCCCTTTTTTTTTTTACAAATTTACTCAAAAATAACGAAAGTGTATCGTGTGACCATTCGTTTAATCCCAAATCATGTCAATAATATTAATTAAGACGATTTTTTTTGTAACACCTTGGGCATATTTTCACGCAATGGACTCTGATCCATTTTCTAACAATAAGCGTCAAATAGCCTATTAAGAGTAACCTAACAATTTGGTGGTTTTGTAGTCGAGTGTCAACACACCTATTGGATCAAAATAGTACATTCATGATGTGTGAATCATGTACTGTGAATACTGGCCGCTTTGCTAACGCTATAATAATATAGCCACGTTGATGGATGAGTCTTTTTGGTCAATCGATCCTCTATTTTATATGGTCTTCATACTGTTTTCTTGTTATAAGTATGTTTTGAATTAAAGATCAGTGAATTGGTAATTAGTTATATAAACTTGTCAAAATATCTTCTTTTAAAAGCACAGTTATTGATGTTATACAAATAGGTACAGTATATTTATTTTATTAGTGCACGGGAAGTCGTAGATTTGTTCCATAACACTTTCCGAATTTAATTTTCATTTAGATTTTTATTGAGTTATTTACACAAGGACTATTCACAATAGCCGGGAACGAGGCCCTGCAATGGTAACGGGAATATTGGTTATGATTTAACATTGCCTGTTAACTGTAACGATAACGGGAAGCTATTGCCAGGCTATTATAGAGCAGCCCTAAATTTGACAAATTATTAAGCGAGCGAAGCGAGCGTTTCCATTTGACTCTGCCGGAAAAAATAGTCACTGGTTTTGTTTTTTTTTTTTTTTTTTTTGTTTGTTTGTTTGTTTGTTTTTTTGTTTGTATGTCTCGCGATAACGTTCGAACGGAGGCTCGGATCGAGTTGAAATTTTCACCATCCGCAAGCTTTGTTCTCGATTGAATGCCATTAGTTTTGTGGCAAAATCGTTCAAAAAGTTAAAAAGTTACATTAAAGTTAAATCGAAAGTTTTTTTTTCAAACTTCACGGCGACAAAATCTGAGATGGCCAAATCATTTAGAATGTCCGTCCGGTCACGAATATGTTAATTTTATTTTGATCCGATAAGTAGTGTAGATGGAAATTACATTATAACAAAGTACGGTTACCATGGCAACGGAAAGTCGTGCAGCTTTTTGGCTCATGATAGCGGTCGAACGGAGGCTCGGATCGAGTTGAAATTTTCACCATCCGCAAGCTTTGTTCTCGATTGAATGCCATTAGTTTTGTGGCAAAATCGTTCAAAAACTTAAAAAGTTACATTAAAGTTAATCGAAAGTTTTTTTTTCAAACTCAACGGCGACAAAATCTGAGATAGCCAAATCATTTAGAATGTCCGTCCGGTCACGAATATGTTAATTTTATTTTGATCCGAGAAGTAGTGTAGATGGAAATTACATTATAACAAAAGTAACGTTGCCATGGCAACGAAAAGACGCGCGAAGTTTCTAATGCACTGCCACCTAGAAGTTATCAAAATACTTTCGAGGAAGCAGTCTATTATTTGTCAACAAAGAGTTTAAATAGTTTTCCCAAGGAGTCAAGGTCCTCTAGATGGCGGTGGATTTTAAAGTAAAGATTTAAACACGGGTTTACCCAAATACCTTGGCAATAATAAATAATACTGGAAACGCGAACGTCGTAAATTTTAAAATTTAAAAAAAAAATGTGCAATGTGGGTCTAGCTATAGCACGTGCTCGCTTATCAACGCGTCCCAACTGAGCGTTTCCTAGTTTACGAGTATGTTGCCATGTGCGCGTTGTACGATTTAATAAAATAAAACTTAAATGTTGTAAACATTTGTATTTAAAAATGTGATTGTAGCCCCAAACAAATGTGCCCAAGGTGTTAAAAATAATCGTCCTTAATTCCTATTATTGACAAAATTTGAGATTAAACAAGTGGTCACACGATACACTTTCGTTAATATTGAGTAAATTTATGAAAAGTGGCCAGGGCGCATAATCTGATCAGATTTACATATATGGTGAAATTTTAATTTTTTAAATTAAACTTTAGATCTTAATCTACAATAAATGTTAATTTGGCGTCCTTTATATTATATTTGAATACAGATTTATTTATTTTAGTGTTATCAACCCCTTTTAGTACACCCCCTTTTTCTCCTATAAGCAAGAAACTTTTTTGAGGGCACCTCGAGCCATTTTTTAGAGAACATTCTTCTGAGTATTTTAGGGAAAATTCACGGCCCTATCACAAAACCCACGTCTGGAAGGCCAATCCTCCCAGCACAGTGAGAAAATTTGTTAATAAAAGTCAAATGGAGCAAAATCTGGTTAGATATACATATATGGTAATATGTATTTTTTTAAATAAATTTTGGACTTTTATCTACAATATGTATTAATTTTGTAATCTTAGGATAAAATTTAGTTTGATATTTGAATTTTCGAATTTTTAAAAATGCCATTTTTTCAACCCCTTCCACCCCCTTAACCGGACGAATTTTGTCATGGCACCTCGAGGCAATTTTCTTAGAATATTGTTCTGAGTATACAGTCCAAAATTCAGACCTCTACCACAAAACCCCTAATTGTTAGCCTTATCCGCCTAGCTATCTCCCATCCATACCTCTTCTGGTAGTTTCCCCTCTACTGCTCTGGTTGGTGACCGATTCTTTAGATAGACAATAACACTCACCGCTTCTGCCCAGTAACACCTACTCAGTCCAGCATCACTGAGCAGAGCTCGAGCTTTCTCCACTATAGTGCGGTTCGCTCGTTCCGCCACTCCATTTTGTTCCGGTGACCTTGGAATGCTGGTTTGGTGCACGATTCCACTGCAAGCAAGCAACTGATGCATATCTTGGTTGATGTACTCGGTGCCATTGTCACTTTGCAGAGACTTCAATTTCTCACCCGTTTGATTCTCTACCAAGACTTTCCATTGTTTAAATACTGTATAAACATCACTCTTGCTAGCAAGAAAATAAACAAACGTCTTTCTACTGAAGTCGTCAATTAGAGTCATAAAGTACTTTGCACCAGACAGTGATGGCAACACTTGGCCCACATAAATCAGAGTGGACTAATTCTAGAATTTTTGTCGCTCTTTTACCCTTGTCTTTATTGGGAACTCTATGCTGTTTGCCCATCACACATGCTTCACAAGGTTTAGTGTCCTTACTTCCAGTAAAATTAACACCTTCAGCCATACCTTCTTTCAGTAGATCCATGCTAACTTTGTTGAGATGTCCCAGTCTCCTATGCCATAGTACCTGTGTGTTCATTGTGAAATGAGCCTGATGACTAACTGTAGGCATATGTTGTTCCTGTTCTACCTTAGGACTCGGAATCACCGACTGACCAGACTCCTTAGGAACCACATATGACTCTACATCTAGGTGATACAGCCCTTGTCTTTGTGTGGCAGTGGCCAATACATCTCCTTTCACCAGAAAAATCAGTTTCACGCACATATGAGCACCATCAGATCCAAATACCCAAATCAACCCATTAGATGTCACACTGCTAACAGAAACTAAATTCGCAGACAGGTTTGGAACATGCACAACTTTAGTTAATTTTTTGTGTTCCGACACATTTGCCAGTTTAATCTCAACTTCACCGATATCACCACTTTGAGTAGTACCACCGTTTGCCACGGTAACTTCTGCTGGAGAACACCACAAACGATTCTGCATCCAATCTGAGTGAGGCGTCATCGTAGCTGTCGCTCCCGAATCAAGAAGCCATGCTCGTGATTCTACTTTTACCGATAGTGCTGAGAACATATTCCATGCAGTTAGACCTTTCTTCTCTGGAGCTGCCTTCTGCGTCTTATCTTGAGATCCACCAACCTTGTTTCCATGAGCCTCGTTAGATTCTTTGTCAAGTTTCTTGGAACATTCCGATGACTTGTGCCCCTCTTCGTGACATCTAAAACATCTGAACAGAAATTTCTTCTGTCCAGGTTTCTTTTTATAGTTGCCACCCTTTGAAGTGTACAAAGCCGCTGTCCCCTTTTCATCACTAACTCTTCTGGAATTCTCATGAAGCAATTTGGTTTTTTACTTGATCACTTGTAAGTTTTTCAGAACTAACCTCCAAAGTCATAACTAGCGGGTCATAACTACTCGGCAAACCACTCAACAGAATTACAGCAAGGAATTCGTCATCCATAGGATAACCTATGTCTGTCAACTGCAAACTGAGAGACATAACCTTGTTTACATATTCCTCCATTGACTGAAATTGATCTTCTTTCATGCTGAATAAACCTCTTAATAGTCCTAACCTTCTCATTAGACCCGTATCCTCGAAAGCTTTCACAAGGCTCTCCCACGTAGTCTTTGCTGTTGTACAACTTCTTACATGTACATAGCAAGATGGATGTAGGCTCAGGTTAATCTTGGTTCTTGCCCTTTCATCTGTATCCTCGTCTACAGCTTCGAACGTGCCATCATCTTTCTTTATAGGCTTGACAGCAGTCCACAACTTTTCGTGACGTAGGTACATTTCCATTGCAAATTTCCAAGTAGCAAAATTCGAACTACCATTCAGTCTTTCCAAATGCAGGAATTTGTCTGCCATCGTGATGTAGGCCTACTATCACTCACAGACCACCACTGAATGAATGAAGAAAGAATTCTGACTTACCCGTCGGTCGAACTAGGTCCTAGGCCCTAGGCCATTACAAACTAGGCTAGGCCTACCTTCAATGTAATTTTTACTTCACTTTAAAACACGTCCTGGTCCCATAACCTATTGGATTTATTCAGTTTTGCGCTTGTTTTAAAAGATAAAGCAACTACAGTTTGCATCAACCATGTTTATTCACAACGGAAGGGACGCCGACAAGTATACAGTGTTGCCAACACAATACAGATAAATACTGTTGTCGTACCAACTAGTAGTAATACCAACTTAACAATTGTAGTTAGATAAGAATAAGAAGATCATTCCAACATATTTCATGTAAAGTTAAAGGTTATATCGCCTCGGGCTGGCCATCACTAGAAAATTGCCACCCCGACATCGTTACACTCTTGAAATATAAAAATGAACTTTCCATCCATGACAACCTTCTGTTATACAAAGAAAGAATCTACATTCCATCAGGTAAAAGAGCAAGTATCCTTGATAAACTGCACGAAGGACACCAAGGTATTGTACGGTGCAAAAGACGAGCACGCCAGTCTGTATGGTGGCCACACATGAACAACCATTTGGAACATAAGGTTACTAATTGCCAAGTGTGCATCGAAAATCGAGAGAATCCGGTGGAACCAATGATCCCGTCGGAAATTCCTACTCTACCATGGATTGCGGTGGGCGTAGATCTATGTGAACACGATGGCAACACTTTCCTAGTAATGCAAGATTACTACTCAAAGTACCCCGAATTATGTTTAATGAAGCGTACTACTTCAAAAGATATAATTCTGAAATTCAAAAGCATATTCAGTCGACATGGCATTCCAGGAGTCATCCGTTGTGACAACGGAAGCCAACTTACATCTTTTGAAGAACAGGCATTTGCTAAAGAGTATGGGATCAAAATTGTTACAAGTAGTCCGAGGTTCGCCCAATCCAACGGACAAGCGGAACGTGCTGTTGCAATTGTGAAAATGATAAATCGTAAATCAGAGAATCCGTTTCTAGGCCTACTAGCTTATCGCAACACACCGCTATCAAGTGGAGTAACTCCAGCCCAGCTCCTCATGGGGCGGAACCTCAGAACTACCGTTTCTTGTATAGAACAGGATCTGAAGCCTAAACTTCCAGACCACAAACAATATCAGTAAGATTTAGCTAAAAAAATAAACAAAAACAAGCCAACAACTTCAATAAGCGTCACAGAACTCGAACTCTACCTCCATTGCCATGCGGAGAACGAGTGTGGGTCACAGACCTCAAGAGGTATGGTGTCGCAATACCAACAACAGACCCTCGCTCATACCAAGTTGAGACGGAGCAAGGCACGCTACGTCGGAACAGGAAGCACCTGGTCCCGGCAACTACTCCACCGACTGGCCTAACCAACAATGCTGTGTCGACGCCGGATGATGACAATTCCCCTGCTCCAGCGCCAGTGGTGGTCCCCGCGACTGCAGACATTGAGCCGCGCAGAAGCAAGCGAACAGTCAAGGCTCCAAAGAGACTGTCTTTGTAAGGGTGGAGATGAAGGAAATACCCAACAAGTTTTTACAATAATTTCTGTCATTACCTAACATTTTGATTTGTAGTTTACCACTATTTACGTCTTACGGTAATATCATTACTATGATTTACATTATAAATCCTTGTAGGTATTAGGTAATTTTCAATGTAACTTCTATAATAATGTAGGTAGTAATAAGTTTACGTTTTATATTATTAAGAAAGGGAGATGTGGTGTCTGCTACTTATTCATAAGCCCCGCCATATCCTGTAGACTGTGGGAATGGTGGATTGAGGGGGCGGTGAGATAAGGCAGGTTATGTAAGCTACAAGGTGAATAAAGACCACATGTCAGGTAATGTGTTGATCTTATTTATTGTAGTTATAAACACGACAGATATGATCGAACATGAAGATACTAACTTGCAGTGTCCCATATACTACTTCCAAAGAGATTCTGGCGATGTAAACTGGTAGAAATAACAACTTTGCAAACTCGGCTGCACGTGGTTGGCTAAATGGCTATGACGCTCCTGCTAGACAAACTGACGCCAACTGTCGCGAATAATAATCACTCAAAATTCTCCACGATCTATGTAGGCCTACCGATTTCGACGATTTATAGCTCAAACTGCGTAATATTACGATGGCAACAATGTGTCGTAACTTGCTAGGTGGATACTCCGCAAAAACACTGATTTTACCGAATATCTCTTGACGCCACATAAGGCCGAACCTCCTCACGTAACTCGACTTCTCCTTAGCTAGCCATCGTTCCAAACTGTTTCCCGGGTGTTCTCTAAGACATAGAATTCCATTCCCTGTCTTTCGCTCGACCAAATCACAGTGCCGATTCCTTTAATACTTGGCTGCACGTTGTTTTTGAATCTGAACGTTAAAAGAATTGCGTTTTGGGCCGCACGAACATGACATTTAAAATACACAAAATTACACAGAGTTATATAAAGTGTTTGTAAGAAGAATTAGATCGTAATTATTAAATAGTTATATCAGATGAAATTCGTTATTAAAGCTGTTTGAAAGGAAACTCAAGACGGGTCCCTAAGGAAAAATTAATTCAGTAATAACTACCTCGGTGCCTCTATCGGCTGACTGTGAAGTGCTTTACTTCCGTAATCTAATTATGTATAAATTAGATTGCTGAGCTAATTAAGTAATTCACTTATACAAATCATTAGTTGGGTGGAAAATTTACATTTAATAATATTAGCATTTTAATTAAAAGGATTTTAGTAAAACAATAATTTTAAAAGAGGCAGTGACTATCAGAGATATTATTGAAAAAAAATAGCGGAAGGGTTTGGGCCGGCTACACCCCTCTTTTGGTTTTACATGATACAGCATACATTCGTGGAATTATCTTCACTGTTCAAGTGCCAAAAAACTCTTTTAAAACGAATTAACTATGCATGGCCCAAGCATTGTATCGAAAAAGAAATTTTTTACAGATTCCATTGATCCTGTCTGAGTATGAGATTACATTTATTTTAAATAGCCTAAAGATTTGTAATGATAACGGAGTGGCAACACACTTATTTTGTTGCAGCCTAATCTAAATTGACTGATTTTTGGTCAAACGCAAGCAAATGTACGCAACACTCTGGTCCTTAAATAAAGATTGTAATGATATAATTAAAGTCGATCGATGAAAAAATGCGCATGAATAGGTACCCTTCAGATTCAGTACTGCAAGATGAGATTGAGTTTGAGTATAGCAAAACTTTTTGGGCCCACCCCCAACGGTACTTTTTTTTCTATTGCGTTTTGAAATGCGCTGGAATTCCCTATCTTATGCATTGTAAGTGAACAAAAACCTACACTTTCAATCGCATATCGTTTCGTAACATCGTGACCTTTTAATGAATATTAACAAATTACGTGCAAAATGTAGATAATTTCACGACTAACTTTATTTGCTTTAAAAAATGTGGTCAAACGGGGTTCGTTTTCGAGATATTTGAGATGTTTGGTCCAACTTCAACTCGTACGCCGAGCGATTACAAGAATTACGGCAACAGCGCCGTGACGTCGCACGCTGTAGTCGGCTGTCGATGACGAGAGACTGTGTGTGGCCTACCCTTCAATGCCTATTCTGCTCGCGGCTCAGCTTTCATATCAATTTTAGTTATCTGCTGCTCTAATTTGTAAACAAATAGATTAGGCGGTAGATAGTGGGAAAATTTATGTGAACGTACTTGTTTCATTTATTTATATTTATATTTTATTTGTTTATATTATTTTTTTATTCCTTTTCAATTTCATCTATAAATCTGCGAGCGTGCAGGGAGATTCCCAAGACATGCTTGGGGCCTCGGCACATTGCTAAATAAGGCTAGATGAGACCACTTTCAAATCCCCCCTGTTCTTCCCAAAAGAGATTACCAACAGAGGCTGTGGCAAATTACATAAAATATATAAAGAAAAGAGTAACTTCCACGAAAAGATTACAAAAATTAAATCTATCACGGATAAAGATATAAATAATTATTATTTCCGGAAAAACAAAAGGAAAAAGAAACGCACAGGCCTGGTCTCGAACTGGGTACCTCTTGCTGCTACGCGAACACGCTGCGCTCATGCCACTCGTGTCCACGGCTTTGGGGCGGCTCAGATGAATACTCCTGCAGACAGGACGCGGGCGTTTGAGGGACGCTAAGAAAAAACGAGCGTAAAAGCTCATTGTTTGCAATGCGGGCGCTGTTTACACTTGCAAATCAATCAGCCAAGTTTCTTTGTGTAATACACAGCCATATTCTGCAGATGTATGCAAAATACTATTATTTGTATATAATATAAGTTCGAGGTGGACGCTGGTAGCTTGCTACATCCTTTGGGACATTCAGTACTGCCATCATAACAAAACCCGTGCTATGTTGCCAAGTCAAACATGTGGTTATTTGCTACAAGAAAGGTAGAATTAAAATCTTAATTTGTGGTTTTGACTATCTTAATGTCGATGAAATACATATATATATATAGAGAGAGAGAGAGAGAGAATTTATGTTCCTTTTTGCATTTCTTCACCATTTCTTACTCAAGTGCTACAAATATTTATACATTGATTATTGTATAATATTTAGTTTTATGATTGTGCCTAACATGACATACTACTGGAGTTTAAAATACAACACGTGCATTTAGAACAGAACAATATATTATTTACTCTGTATAAAATACATAAATTGATGAAGTTGTGTTGAATACCGTTTTAAATAATACTAGATGATGAGAAATTAGATAAAAGTAGTATTTTTAAAGGGGTTTTAAGTTTATTTAATGTTAAAGAAAAATTTTTGTTTTGATAGGGTAGTTCACTTTATCGGGGACTTTAATATTTGGGCCATTTCTCATAACAGTGGAGTGATAAGATGCTGAAGCCAACACAAAATTTTTGAATTTTATCGTTGAGCCCTAATCTAAATTGATGTTTTTGGGCGAACGCAACGCAAATTGTACATAAAAATTTCTGGTCCTTTATATAAGATCGTAACGATATAATTAATATTTGGTGCCATTTCTTTACAACAGTGGCGTGATAGATGTCTGTAGCATATGGCTAGAAGGCCATGTTTCAAGGAGGCCGTGGAGGGGGCGTGGCCTCACGTGAGCAGACAGTTGGAATGTAGGAAGCTTCAAGAGGGGGTTGTGGTTGACAATTATTGTACCAAGGACCTTAAGATTAATAAAAGTAACTATGTATCTTAATACTGTCTTTATTATAAATACTACATGGTGTCAGAAGTAAGTAACAACTATAATACTTAAAGTAAAAACGGTTAATCAGATGGAAAATGAATCTAAAGGCGTGGTCAAGAAATTGACGGTTGACTTGACCTTGATTGACCACTAGGCCCAGGCTAACTGCAGTCCAACTCCGAGTACAATGGAATCACCATATAAACCGCCCTCAGAACTTAACATAAACAGCGGTAATCTATCAGAAAATTGGAGAAAATTTCGTCAAAAAATTTAAATATTCCTGAAAGCAACTGGGGGAATAAAAGAAAAAGATTAATTAAAAAAACCTAGACTCTTCTTAGACCGGAAAGATATAATTAAACACAAACACACGAACAATAACCACGGTCAGATTTTTTTTTTTTTTTTTTCAGAAATTTTTGGTAAGTGTTTATTTTTCTGACCGTGGTTATTGTTCGTGTGTTTGTGTTTAATTAAAGAAAAAAGATGATTTAGTCAAAGTGTCCAAACTGCTTAGTCTCATTGGTGATGGGCGCCCTTGACATGTATAATACGTTTAATTTTGAAGGAACTGAAGTAAAAATGTCTTCAAGATGTGTTAACGAAATTTGAACAATATTGTCACCACGCAAAAATTTTGGTTTATGGAAAGATTTAAAAATTCCCTTTTTAATATGTCAAAAAAAAAGGTCAAAATTTTGACCAGTTTCTCACTGAACTCCGCCCTAGCGCTAAATCATGCAAATTTGAAGACCAGGAGGAAAGCCTGATTCGGGACCGGATAGTGCTAGCCATCTCTGACAAGAACACTCAAGAAAAGACGTTGCGAGAACCAGCACTGACTCTCCGGAAAGCTGCAGACCATTGCCGGGCCACAGAAGAAAGCCAGCGTCAGGCCAAGGCCATGCAAGAGAAGACATCCACATCTATTGATACAGTAAATATGAAGAAAATTTTCAAGAAAACCCAAGGATGGAAAGGAAGATCCGAAGACAAAGCCACCGCATCCAGTAGGCCTAGACTGAAGGAATACCCGACGGAAACCTACAAGTGTTGGAAGTGTGGATATGAACATAAAGCCTATCAATGCCCTGCATATGGCAAGACTTGTGTTTGTGTAAGAAACTAAATCATTTTGCAAAGAGGGTGTCCACAATCGAAACTACAAGTGAAGAACGTCGAGGGAAGTGGGCCCCTAGATGGTAACGACACGGGAGAAATCGATGGGAGGAGACCCCAACCAGGAGCTCTTTGTCCCGCAGTGGGACTACACAAGGTATCATTAGGCCTACATAAAGAAAAGCCCATGGTGCGAAAACACTTCTAGTTAATAATAAAATCATTAAATTTAATTGGATAGTGGGGGCGGAGGCCACCCGTCCCCTCTTAGGGCTCTTAAACAAATTGTCTCAAACCCTAAATTAATGAAAACTAATGCAGTTCTGCTTTCTTATGGTAGTGATAATTTCAAATTAAAACCCAAGGGGTTGTAACCATCACATACAAAGTTAAGAAAAGAAACCCTATAGCAATTGAATTTATTGTAGTTGATGGAAACACACAACCCTTGTTGGGGTTAAGTGACTGTGTCAAGTTAGATCTTATTCGTCGCATAGACAAGATCCAGATCTCGCATACTAAAGAAATGGTTATTAAGGCCAATAAAGACCTGTTTACAGGCACTGGTAATCTTCCTGGAAGTCACAGAATTGAGTTAAAGCAAGGAGCTACTCCTGTACGTAGTTCATCCACCAAAACGGGTTCCCCTAAGCTTACATGGCAAACTCAAAGACAGTTTAATAAGGTTAGAACATAATAACATAGTGAAAAAGGTAGATCGGCCTACTGAATGGGTGAATAGTTTGGTCATTGTTGAGAAACCAGATGGTAATTTAAGGTTTTGTTTTAGACCCACGTGACTTTAATGTAGCATACAAAGGGAACACCATGTCATTCCTAAGGCTGATGACATAATATCAAAACTGAAAGGTAAGACCGTGTTCTCAGTCCTAGACCTTAAAGAAGAATTTTTTCACGTAGCCCTGGACAATTGACAGTGCTGATTTATGCACATTCAATACGCCCTTCGGGCGCTATAAATTCCTTAAACTCCCGTACGGGGTGTGCTCGGCTCCGGAGGTGTTTCAAAAGACTCTTGAAAAAATCTTTGGTGATATTAAGAATGTAGAAGTATATATTGATGACCTCATTATTTCAGGCAAAACAGCCAGTGAACATGATGAAGCGCTCTCTAAGGTGCTTGAACGAGCTCGAGAATATAAAGTCAAGTTCAATGAATTAAAATTTCAGTACAGAGTCCCTGTAGTAAATTACATTGGACGTATTATCTCTAAAAAAGGGGTAGCTGTTGACCCCCGACACACGAAACCCATACTCAACATGGCCACGCCAACCAGTAAGGCTGACCTTATGAGATTTCTTGGTATGGCCAAGCACTTGGCTCCATTCATTCCTAACCTTTATCAGATTAGTGCACCACTTCGTGGGTTAATGAAAACAGATATTCTGTGGCACTGGGGACCAGAACATGAACAATCATTTAAAAGATTTCAGTCTTAGCTAGTAGAGCCACCAGTGCTAGGCATCTTTGATAGCCAAAAGCCCATAACACTGCAAACTGATGCTTCAAAAGATGGTCTAGGTGCGTGCCTTATCCAAAATGAACACCCGATAGCCTACGCCTCTCGTAGTCTTACCCCTGGTGAAGTAGGGTGGGCCCAGATTGAGAAGGAATTAGGAGCCATAGTATTTGGATTTGGGAAAGGTTTCATCAACTATACCTATGGTAATGTTTGTCACTGTACACACTGATCACAAGCCCCTGGAGTCAGTGTGCAAGAAATCGCTTTATAGAGTGTCTGCATGGTTACAAAAAATTGATGTTAAAGGTTATTAAAATATCAAATCATTTTCATTTACAAACCAGGAAAGTATCTGTATGTTGCTGACACCCTATCCAAGGGCTTATCTTAAAGATTCGTTCACATGACCCAGAAATGGAGTTTATTGTTCATCCCTAGTTAAACACTTACCAATGACCGCAGAGCGCAAGTCAGAATTCCAAATTGCCCCAAATGATGATGAAGTTCTTCAACACCTAACTCAGTTGTACTATCAAGGTTGGCCCACTTATAAGAAGGATGTGCCCGATAAAGCTAGATTTTTTTTGGAATCTTAAAAAAAAGCATTCAAAGTGGCTGAGGGCTTAGTATTTCTAGGGAATCGGCTGATAGTACCAGCTTCCCTTTTGACAATTCATGTTGAACTTAATACATGAAGGACATGCTGGTATTGAGAAATGTAAGGCCAAGGCAAGGAATACTCTCTATTGGGCCCGGTAAAGTCAGCAACATAGAAAAAGTTGTAATAAATGCTCGATTTGTGAACGTTTTAGGTGTAAAAATCAGAAAGAACCCATGTGCCACACTGAAATTCCTAGTAGGGCATGGTCCAAAAGGGTTTCAGCTGATATCTTAGAGTTTGGGAACAATATCTATCTAGTACTAGTCGATTACTACAGCAAAAGGCTGGAACTATTCAGCTACATGGCTAAACTGCCCCAGAAGTAGTTCTTAAACTAAAGTCTATGTTTAGCAGGTTCGGAATACCCAATATTTTTGTATCGGATAATATGCCATTTAACAGTAGTTATTTCCGAAGTTTTGCTAAAAACTGGGATTTTAAACTCGTTACATCGAGTCCCACTTACCCACAATCAAATGGGCTCGCTGAAAGAGGTGTACAGATAACTAAAAACATGCTCAGGAAATCAACTTGTGAAGGAAAGGATGTGTATGTTGCCTTATTAGAATATAGAAGTACACCCATAAAAGGGTTAGATCTATCTCCTGCACAAATGATGTTTAACCATGACATTAAGACCATGTTACCCACAATGTCTCACTTACTTGATCCACAGCCTAATGAGGACATTCATACCAAACTAGCACAAAGACAGGAGAAACAAAAGATTTATTATGACCAACTTTGCTAAACCCTTTGAAACCCCTAGACCGGGCAATAGCATACTTGTCGGGAAATCAGCTCATTGGGAACCGGCTCAAGTTGTGGGTCTTCACCATAGTCCTCGGTCCTATATCATTAGAGATAGCAACAACACTGAACTTAGCGCAATCGCGCATCTCATAGAATCATCAAATCCTTCCCCGCTCAAAGGTGTTAACAAGTTGGGTTTGATGAACTCTCTCTGCAGGGCTCCCAAGGGTCTCACATCACATAAATGTAGACACTCTTCAGGTGTGATCAAGGAGAGAGGAAATGCACATACTAGGCATTATATTCCAAGTGTGTCTGGTCATTCTACAGATACAGCCAGTGCCACTCTAAGGAGCTCTATTACCACACGGAGTGGCAGAACCATTAGAACACCTAAGCGTTATGATCAATAGAAGTATAACTTAAGATGACTATTACTGTATTATTAATTTACTGTATTATTGTATTAGTAACGTACCGGTATTTAAAGGTACATATAGACATAGATATCTTAAGAGCGTTCGGAACATGCAGTTTTGCTACTCTCAACAGAGGTTCAAAGCTGCACCGATTACGCACAAACTAATAATAGAATATTTACTATATTTTACCCACTCTCAGATAAACGTTCAACCTATTTACGCTATTAATAATATTAACGATCAACATTACAAAAATGTTTAAAAAAATGTTAAATTTGAGCTTTATATAACATTTGCATGAATGGTGAAGCATATTTTGAGAGTTTGACATAAGCTAGAACAATTTTTCCCAAAGGGTAGCGCAATAGTGGATTTTGTTAACAACAATTGCTGAAATCGTTGCCGATGGTTATTATTAAGCTTCCTAAAAACGGGACAGAAGCGGATGTTTACACTCAATCAAATTTTCCCTTTCAATAACGGTTTTTTCACTACCGAGTTCGTGGGTTTGCCACAGATCGCTCCACAGTAGTTCCGGGACTCAACAAAAGAAGAGGCGCTTAGACCAACTGAGCGTAAAACCGCCCAAAGCATTTAAGCGGGCTACCTGTTTCGAGTGAAGGGTTAGAAATTAGAATTGCTCGTCTATTGTATGCTTGACAAATAAAATTCCTGTCTTAATAAACAAACATTTTTTATAATTCATAATTTTATAAAATTATTTTTGATATAAGCAACTCCAATACATTGCAAAATGTTTTTAATCAAAGCTCAACGACAAAAATTAGCATTTCACAGCAAATGGGTTACACTATCAACTTCAGAGATGGTAAAGCATGAGAAATGTTAATTTTGGTCGTGGAGCTTCAATTAAAAACATTTTGCAATGTGCAGGAGTTGCCGATTTCAAATATAATTTCATAAATTAGTAATTATAAAAAATATGTGTTTATTAAGACAATAATTTTCTTGTCAGGCGTACTGTCGTACAATAGACGAGCAACTAACCACAACGTTCATGTTATTGAAAGCTCATTCACTGAGCGCTACGGGGAGTTCTAAACGCCTATGTACAATAAATTGAGAAAACTTATTGAATTTATCTAAGCTCATCATTGAGCCTCCTACTCATCATTTTTTGATAAAATTTATGTATTGATTGATTTAATGAATGATTTATCAATGTTTTGGTTTGCGTTGCAAAGTTATCAGATTACGCACATCGAAACGACCATTAAACACCGCAATTAATTTCTGAAATTTAGATTTGTTTCTGATAAATTATTGCAATCGTAAACTTTGCCACTTTATTGTTCGTGTAAAATTAATATATTATACTTTATTAGCCTTTTGCTTTTTTTTTTCGTGGCCGTTTACTGTTGACCCAAAAAGCAAGTTCGTTTGTTACAATAGCCCATGACCAAATGAATATTCAGACATACTATTTTCTTTTCATTGTTCTCTGTTGCTTACTTATTAATCATAAATCACCATCAACCTAACGATTATTGTGTTTTGCAAGCCAAGTGACAGTTCAGGTGTATTTTGTTGTATTGTATTATTTAATTATGGGCGATGTACAGTTCAACCACGGGCCACGTCAGATACCATTATGACGATTATTATGTGATTTGCAAGCCATGTGACAGTTCAGGTGTATATTAATGTTGTATTATTTAAATTTGGCGGGTATAGTTCAGCCACGTTAGATACATATCTGACGATTATTATAATATGTGATTCACGCTTTAGAACGCTAAACGTATTAGTGGTTTAGGACGTATAGATTTATGTCAGGAGAATTGGGTGGAAAAGTCTTCCCGGAATATACGACAGCTACGATAATCAAACTGTGTGACCTTGTCAAAATCAGCTAATACCTGCTTAGCGTACGGGCGAGCGCGATCTGTTGTGTAGTTGCGACGCGTCGGAGGATGTGGTGACATACCCGGACCCCTACGCGATCAACAGCTAAAATTGAACTTTCCAAAATCTAAAATTTTGGGTCTGAAAGTAAGTGCAGTGAAAGTTTATTCCTAACATGGTTTTGGTTATATCGGGACTTAATAATGCAGAGTAATTAAATGTAGCCCTCCGGTGCCTTTGGAGAGTTACTTGATTATTTTGTTATTGTGTTCACACTCACTTGTGGAGCCCGGTCATTGCATGGTAAACGTAGGCCTAAGGGGGGGGGGGGGGGGGGGGGAATAAAGGTTTTTGGTGAAATTAGCAAACCAAAAGCTTCTCCACTCATGGCCATATTACACAAAAAGGCCACGGCAAAAAGCACGTGGTTAGGGTGTCCCCTGTTGCACGTAATATGTATAAAAAATTATCATAACTGTCAGCTAACAGGATGGATTAATTTAGTAAATGGCATAATACTGAACTCATTTGTTGTTTGTGATGTTCACCTTCAAAACCTTACCGCAACGTCTGCAAAAAAATATGTTGCGATGAAGGCATGCAATGAGCTAATACAAAGCAATGGCTATTGTAATCAGGCTAGAGTTTCATAAGTTTCATATAATGTATGCTGTATTTGTGGGATTCGCAAGCCCAGTGACAGTTCGGGTGTATTTATTGTTTTTTAGGTTGAGAACTTCAGAGACACACTGTTTTTAACGAAGTCCAAGTAACGTAAACAATATTGTTCTTTAATAATAAACAAAAAACAATAAATACACCAGAACTGTCACTGGGCTTGCGAATCCCACAAATACAGCATACATAATATGAAACTTATGAAACTCTAGCCTGATTACAATAGCCAATGCTTTGTATTAGCTCATTGCATGCCCATACCTTCATCGCAACATGTTTTTTTGCAGACGTTGCGGTAAGGTTTTGGAGGTGAACATCACAAACAACAAAATTAATAAGTTCAGTATCAGCCACGTTGAGCTAAGTTTGTTCATCAATGGCAAAAATAACTGATTCACTAGATTCAATACTAGATTCTACGAGAAAAGGTTTATTGGATGAGCGTAGCGAGCGATGCGAGCGAAGCGAAGAATCCATTTCACTACACTGGAAAAAAATCGGAATGTTTTTTTTTTGTATTTTTGGCTGTTTGTCAACACGATTCCGGCTAAACCGATACTCCAATTGCGATGAAATTTTCTGGAGACCTTCGAAATCTCTGAACTTAGAACTGCCATGTTTTTGAGCGCAATCGAAACATCATTTCTCATGAAAATCGCAATTTGACGATTTTTTTTTGATTTTTAAAAAAATTCTTCGACTTATAACACCCGATCCGATCCGATTTTATTCGATTTTAATGATTTTTTCACAGAACCATAATTTTATGAATTAAGATATTCGTGTGAAATTTGAGTGCAATCGAAAAATTATTTCTTATGTAAATCGAAATTTTACTGTTTTTTTCTTTTTTAAAACAATTCTTTGACTTATAACACCTACATGCTTTATCCGATTGTAATGACTTTTTCACAGAACCTTAATTTTATGAATTAATATATTCGTGTGGAATTTGAGCGCGATCGATTTATTATTTTATATGAAAATCGCAATTTTACGATTTTTTTCTTTTTTTAAATTACGATTAATTAAAAAAATTAAAAATTAAAATTTATTTTTTATATAATTTAAATTAATTTTAAAAAATCTTCAATTTAGTAATGATTTTTACACGGAACAACAGAAAATCCGCATAACGCAGTATGGTAGCTCAATGCATCAATTACGCTCATCTAACAACGCGCCTGAAAAAGCGTTTGCGAAGCTTCCTAGTATATTATATACATGCATACGTATTTTTTATATGCAAAATAATTTAATATTGAACCTTGACATGTGACATGGTATGATATGACAAAAATGAATCGTTCCAGTGTCAAACGTCAGTGGGACATCAGGGTCAACTCCTATAGTCGTGATAAAGAATTGGTCAGGGTAGGGGAAGTTTTATTTTACTGTATTTAGTTCAGACTACAGTTTTTAAATGAAGAACTATTAAAGATTCAAGTTCCGTTTTTTTTTTATATAAAAGTTCGTCAATACTATGATCTAAGTTCTTGAGAAGTATTTTGGTGGAAAATGCTGTCATGTAGTAGCCTACGTTTTACGAATATATTATTTTGGGAGGATTGAGCGGAGGTGTCTCCAGGAAATATACGAACGAGGTACGCCCAATCTTCTGTGTGACTGTCCGAAATCAGCTGAACGGGGTGGTTAGGAGGGCGAGCGATTTTTTTTGTTTTAGGTTGCGACGCGTTAGCAATAGTGGATGGGGAATTAGGCGACCAACAAAAATTTACTTTCAAATAAACTAAGTTCGTAGGCCTATAGAGTATGGCCTAAGTTCATTGAGAACATCACTAAATGTTTCTCAACATTGGATGTGGTTATTCCTGGACTTGACGCAATGACCTGTAAGAATTTACGACTCCTTTATGAGAGTACCTCGATTATGTATTTTGTAAATTGGTATTTGTTCTCATTCACTTACTAGCCGCACAAAAGCTATTTTTAAAGTGGGGGGGGGGGTGGAATAAGTTGTTTGGCTTCCTCATGCGCAAGCACTGAATAATCCATAGTATACTGACTAATTAGTTTTTCATTTGTTGTAGCTTGATGATGTATGGCGTGACTGGATGTCTACCATAAATTGGGGAGGGGGCCTTGGGGGGGAAAATTCTCACCCTCCCCCCACACCCCCACCCAAATCTTTTTCCCTACGCGCCTGTTCACTCATGGTTTCTCAGTAATTGTAGGGCAAAGAGCATACTGTGATTATTACATTATTTTGCTTATAAAAATAATGACTGCTGCTATCCACAACAATATTTAGGCTTTTACACTATTTCAATAAGTAATCATTATTAACAGTCGGGATAATAATCATTCATATATTTTGCGGGGGGCAACTAATTGTAGGGGCCCCCAGCTGGGGCGAGCCCCAACCACCAGAGGCGAATTTTTTTGCGAGTTATTTTATCCTCAATATGTCTTTTACAGCGATCTGAGGTATTATTTTTAAAGGAAAGATGAAGTGACCAAGACGTTATAAATAAATATATTGTTGTAATTTTTTACTTCAGTAATTTTGCTATTTAAGTTTAAACAAAACAAAAACAAATTAAGGTTTCAATACGTCTGACGAAAAAAATTTGCAATATTTTATCCTTACAGAATTTGATGCAAAGATGAAGTGGCCCTGACGTAAATTGTCATCTTTGGTCTTTTATAAAATTGGTTCTCGTCACATTGCAAGGGGGGCAATTGCCCCCCCCCCCCTGTGGACGTCTATGACATCACTGGAAATTAAATCAGTTATTGTTTCAGTGACAGAGTTGACTCCAAATACGAACTTATGAAGTTTATGAATTATGGTTGTAATGGCGGATACAGGGGGGGGGGGGGCGGTGAGGCGATCGCTTCCCCCCATGATTATGTCCTAGATCCGCTACTGAGCCTACTTATACTAAACCCATATAGCTAATACCACTGTACTATCAATATGTTTTTTATATGGTAATATTATTGTTCACGTCAGTTTGTAAATACAACTGCAATTGAATGAACAAGACTACAATCTAGATTTATCACATTTCCCAATATTCAACTGTTCCCCACCCTGATCATAAAAACATTCACGCTCTCTCACTTCGCAAACCTCTCCTGGCGATGCGCAGAGAAAAACGGCAAACTGAGATGTATCCAGATTTGGGAAATAAACATTTTAAGTTGTATAGAAATGATAATTAGGGTCACCACTGGGCCCAAATCGGTTTGGATCCTTGTGCGTTGTCTTTGTTACCTAGTTCTTACAAATGGCAAACCTTTCTTTGATGGTGTCTGCAGCATCGATGGTCTGCAGGTGGTTGGAAGGGGGGGGGGGGGGGGGGGGAAGGTAGGCAGGTAATACAGACTCAACCTCTACCGTCATGGCTTTCTCGTAGTTCTAATAGTGACCGCAAAATTTGAGCACGCTCGCAGGAGCCGAGCACTCTTAACACCTATAGTAGGCTAGATACGCAGTCTCCAATGCCTCCGCACAGGCGCGAGTGTACCAAATTGAAGCGTCAATCTCACCCATTCAAGATGGCGGCTTGGCGTTTTAATTTTATGCTTTTTATGCATAAATACTTTACTGGAAATTTTTTGGTATGGTTTTTTAGCTTGTGCAGCATGGTATTGAACAAACAGAAACAATGCAAAGTTATTGCATACGGGAATTTAGTAATCATTTGGTGTTAAAGTCTGATATGCTCACCTGCCAAACTGGCGGCCATCTTTAAAAATATTTTTTCGATTAATCGCCCCCATCTAATTAACATGCAAACTCACCCATTCAAGATGTGTGTGTGTTATAACAAATCTACTGCTATTATTTGTATTATTAACATATTTAAAAATATTGAAGCATACAACTTTTGTATTATTATGTAACTTGTTATTGGAAACAGCTGTCTATTGTTAGGCCTACTTGTTAAGTTTATCAGAGTGACTTCTAAATTGTTATTGTGTTTGTTGTTAAAAAAAATGCTGCTTATTGTTACTTGCTTGTTATTGTTGTTACTAAGAGATATTGATTTATTTGTAATGTGATGTATGACTTAGTGTTGGGGTGTAGCATATGGCTAGAAGGCCATGTTTCAAGGAGGCCGTGGAGGGGGCGTGGCCTCACGAGAGCAGACAGTTGGAATGTAGGAAGCTTCAAGAGAGGTTGTGGTTGACAATTATTGTAACAACGAACTTAAGATTAATAAAAGTAACTATGTATATTAATACTGTCTTTATTACAAATACTACAATGTCTGAAGCCAACGCAAAATTTTGAAATATTATCGTTGAGCCCTAATCTAAATTGACTGTTTGTGTCGAACGCAACGCAAATTGTACTTAACATTCTCTGGTCCTTAGTATAAAGATTCGTAACAATATAATTAATTGTGGTGATAATTATTATCAACTGAGTGGTGTGATCAAGGTGTCTGAGCTAACCCATTTTTTTAAGTTTATATTTTTTATTAGGTGGAAATATTTAACAATGAATATCGTTTAGTAGCCAATTTGCTTCTTTTAGATACATTCACCTTGAAATTTATTTAATACAATTTCAGAAGTTACAAAATCCATCCCAATCGGGGTTCGAATCAGAGCCACCCACATTCCAGGTAGGCAGGCGCCTTAGCCAACTAGACCACAAGGACGGTAACTATTTAACTTCTGAATTGTGAGTTGCATTACAGATCTGATTGGATGGAACAGTACAGCAATAAACATAATATGTTGCCTTTGAACTGACCAAACATCAAGGTGCGCGGAAGCGCACCGGGCCAAGCCACGCGCGGCTCCGCTTCCACTAAACGCCTATTACCGCACGCCTACATTGGCACTTAACACGGTGTTCCCGACGCGAAACCATGAGAGATAGAAACCCGTAACTTGCTTCAATCGATGGGCGTTTACTATGAGATGACCCATTTCAAGCTTCATCCCGATCTGCTGATGCGTCTAGAAGTTATTGAGACGTCAAGATCGTTTTTAAATAACTTTCTTCTCGGGGTGGGTGGCTGGCTGGCCCTGGAGGTATCAGTTTGTGGGGCCTCAATGGATAATGTTAGAGAAGCCAAAATTTGCACCGATGTCAGTCATCTCAGTGGCCATGTGCTTTACAAATGGAAATTGGATTAGATGACCATAACCCTCCGTGCGGTTGGCTAAATGCTTATCAATAGGCCATGCAAGCCACGTACATATCGTCCCGCTAGCTGCTACTAAACAAATGCTATCGATATTTTAAAAAAATCACATTTTTATTTATTGTGGGATTAAATCGCAATGGATCTAGCTGATTTTGTTAGCAGTTCTCAGTAAACTCGTACCGGATGTCTGTTTAAAATTTCAGCCCAATCTGTTCAGCGGTTCGGCTGATTTTCGACGTACAGACGTACAGACAGAATCACAGAATGAGAGCCGTTCGAGTTGAATGGAGACACTCGGTCGCTCCGCTCCCTCGTTTAACTAGGGAAACGCCAAAGTCGTTGTTAAACGAGTAAGTGAGCGCCATGTGTATAGTACGCGGTATCATTCCCCATACTGGGCTAGATCCAGCCTTGGGTATATGGATGGGAGGAAATTGGATGTTCCTGGGTACTCAACACTTGGCTCGCTCACTCGTTTTTAACAACGACTTGGGGGTTTCCCTAGTTATTTAAATTGAACATTCAAAGTGCGAATCGTGTTCGAAACGTATTAGCGTGAAAACATTAAGAAAATTTTCCCAAAATAAAACAAAATCATCTAATTTTTATTTCCTATTTTACACCCCTCAAATATAATATGTGGGTGTAAAAATATAAAAAAGTTGTAACCAATGAGCCTCGAACCGCAACCCTCCGTGGGGGTAGGCTAAATGCTTACCTCTAACCATGCCAGCGACATAGAATTAGTCCCGCTAGCTGCTACTAAACAAATGCTATCGATATTTTTAAAAAATCACATTTGTATTTATTGTAGGCTTAAATCGCAATGGGGTCGAGCTGATTTTGTTAACAGTTCTCAGTAAACCCCGTACCGGATGTCGGTTTCAAATTTCAGCGCAATCTGTTCAGCGGTTCGGCTGATTTTCGACGTACAGACAGACAGAATCACAGAATGAGGGCCGTTAAAGTTGAATGGAGACACTCGGTCGCTCCGCTCCCTCGTTTAATTAAAATGCGATTAAATTGCAATTAAATAATAATAGGGAGGCTAACCACTAATCCTTAGGGAGGGAAACGGTTGTGGGCCTTGCGGGAACGGGCCTTAAGGGATCGGGCCTTAAGGGAATGCACCCTTGTGTAACATGGTCTTTATCAACAGGTAGAAAAGTGGGCTTTAAGGGAAAAAAAAGGTATCGGGCCTTACGGGAACGGGCCTTGAGGGAGGTATCCGTCGTGGGGCTTAGCTAGCGCAGTGCCAGCAAGTCGACGATTATCTCATGGTTGATTGGTCAGAGGACTCAACTAGCTGATTTAATCTTGGTTCGCAGTATTGAAGTGCGTCGTGGAACAGAGTTGTTTTGATCTGTAGTAGGGGTAAGGTTAACTGGAATCCTGGCACAAAGGGCGTAAGTCCCTGGGTTAAAGAGATAGGGAGTACGGTTTTAAGTTGAGTCGCTGCTAGCATTTAATTGCCGAGTTCGGAGAATCTGAGAGGCTTCGCAGTGTTACTGAGGGGCCATGGGTGTGTTTTGGAGAGAACGGAGGCTTGGTCAAGTCAGTTGGTGTTTTGACGGGGTCCTTGACTGGACGTGTAGGGAAGGTTGGCCCATAGGGCGTATGTGGAGTCTTATACATGGAGGCACTGTGCCTGCCACGCGAGAGATGGAGTTCCGAGTGTAGACGCGTTTAGATAGGCACTACATGCTTCGGGTAGTAGCCAAGTTTACATAACAAGGTTCGGTGTAGGGAAGTGAAAAAGTAAAGTTTCGGTTCTGTTTCATAACTTTATTACATCGAGTGATCAACGAGCATTCATAATTCGTCATCGAGTAAATTCAACAGTGTCAAGTGTAGTCTTCGGACACTAATTAACTTCTACAGTATCGAGTAGTCTTCGGACACTAATTACATTCACATTTTGTCGAGAGTAGTCTTCGGACACTAATTAACTTCATCAGCGTCAAGTGTAGTCTACGGACACTAATTAACTTCATCAGCGCCAAGTGTAGTCTTCGGACACTAATTAACCTAAACAGTATCGAGTTGTCTTCATATCATTACACCAAAATTAATAAACTGTATTGCATTGTATGTGAACTGTACCCATACGGGATTCAAAACTATGGATAACGAATGACACGACCATCACGAGTGCGACGACCAATCACACAAGGATTACTTCCTACCCGCATCAAGTCCCCCCAAGAAATCCCCCCACAGCACTACGTAATACAAACAACGGAACGAGAATAACCACACAAATTAAATTACGTCACGACACTACGATAAGTACCTGTCAGATGACAGTTTTATATAAAATGTAATTTCATAAATAATTAATATTAGTGTGACCCAAAGTAGCCTATTCCATTGTATAAGTTCATAGTAATTACGAGCTCGCTAGGTAGGTCAGCTTCCTGTTGTATTCCACATGACTAGATGTCAATTTAATTATCTCGTATATCAACATGATACTGACGTACATAACATTTGATGCAATTTCCTTGGGAATTCCTACCCTCCCTATATGGTAGTGAGGCATTGTTACCGGTGAACGAGGAGTAGGGAGAGGGCCAGCGCCCAGCTGTCAGCGGTGACGTAACTAAAGGTAGGACCAGGAGATTCAACCCTGTGGGTTAATTTATTTGTGTTATTCCTAAGTTGGTTAATTATCAATTTATGCACATGGTCGAATGGTAACGTATGAGCGGTTTGGCGCTTACAACAGCTCACAATGTGCTTGGCGTGACAGCGGAACTGAATAAGACGCGCGGCCGAACAAACGCATGTCATGCACAATCTCACCGACTTCGAATGACTATCTGTGCATTGTTGTATTATAACACATGTGACAGCATGTTTTTAAGACTGATAAACCAACAATATGTTTTCAAATGTTCTCGTAAATTTTCATTGAATATCCAAGTAAAATTGATAAAAAGTCACATTTTTGCGTTGTAGGCCAATTTAAATACCCTAAAATATTTGCAATGGTTTAATGTGGGTATTCACTGAAAAGGGCTATTCTTCTTCTTAACAATGGTACTAAGTTTATTTATGTATCCTGTTTGGTTTGGAAATAATGATCAAAAGAGTGAAGCGCCGTGCGGAAGCGTCGCGACGCACTCAAAGCGCCAAAACGGCATGTAGAACAAGATGGATTTTTCTCGGATACGGCTTATCGTATGTGTTTTGAAGTAATCTTTCTAAAAAGTATGAACACACATAACAAAAACTTGTAGAAATACAGCCAAACCTTACACACTCAAAAGAAATGAGATCTAAAAAAAGGGCCAAGCTCATCTACCCTTCCACATTTGCGCATTCTTAATTCATAAACGTACAGTGTCCCATAACAGCATCCTCGAAAAGCTTGGCAAAATAGAATTTGCGATTATTAATTTAAACGTAATAGTTCAACCAAGTTCTTTTTTTAATTAATTTAAACGTAATAACATGCAAATTTTATTTTGCCAAGCTTTTCGAGGATGCTGTTATGGGACACTGTACGTTTATGAATTAAGAATGCGCAAATGTGGAAGGGTAGATGAGCTTGGCCCTTTTTTTAGATCTCATTTCTTTTGAGTGTGTAAGGTTTGGCTGTATTTCTACAAGTTTTTGTTATGTGTGTGATCTCATTACTTTTTCAAGTTCTATTGCAAAATTATTTGTCAAAATATAATAATTTTATCAAAGTTAATTTAATTTCTATGGTATTAGCAATAACAATAGGATGTAAAATATCTAGACCCGGATTCATGTACATCCTGGGTATAGGTGGTATAACCATGGTATAACGACGGTATAAGGACTGGTTAATCTAGGCAACTCACGGCCAATTAAAACTTTCCCATACAACAACAAACGCACAACTAATGTTATTTGACACCTTTTTCACTGCATTCACAGCCATGTAAATCATCAGATAATCAAATGAATATTGAAAATTTTCACCATCTTTTGTTTTACATTTTCATTAAAAGTGACAGGAGATTGCGTGAGTTTATTAAAAGAGAAGGAAAGGCTTATTATTGCCGTAAATTTAGGAATAGCCTAGGACTATCATACCATTGTTTATCTGCATTAGGCTTTTGGTAATCAAAACTAGTTATTTGTACGGGATGTGTCAGAACAAGGTTGTGCTGGCCTAGGGTTGGCTAAGAAAGGCCTAGGGCTTGTCAAACATGTAGTGTAAGTATTTATTTATCTAGTCCAATAGCCTAATGGAACTTTAGACCTACACTGTTGTATTATAAATAATTTTCTACATCTGGGCCTAGGTCAGGGACAGTTTCTGATTTGTTTTATGAGAGTATAATGACACCTTTTCTCGTTCCACACAAAGAAGAAAAATTTAAAATGTCCGCCATTTGTTTACGTATCGCACTTTCCCGCCTAACTCTGCTTATACCGTCAACAAGTGTCAAGTAACTATAGTTACTTGTTGATTGTATGCCTAGTGTTACGGCTTATTTTAAAACCTTTATTTGGAAGCCTTCCAACAAACTTTTTAAATTTTTTTTTCAAAAGAGACCATATTACTATAACCTTAATGTCCATGTAAAATATGAACATTGTAGCCCCACCCGTCTGGTCAGAATCGCGGGCCGATTGAAACAGACGAATTAGATGTTAGCAGTAGCAGTAGCTAACATCCTTAAATAAATTTTGAGCATGTTTCAAGCCATTTTTTCACCAAGAAGGAATGGTCGTACCCCAACAAAATTTGGTATGTGTTGTCAGGTACCTAAATCCCCTCGATTGTGATAGTTTTCAAGTTTACATCACGTTACATGACGGCTGGGTAACACCTCGAAATCACCCCAACTCTGCTTGGTGTATAAGGTGCTTGAGTGTGTAGCGCACCGCGGCTTGGCTGCGGCGCCCTAACGGGCACCTAGATATTATCTTATTCTACCGCCGGTAGGGGTACCTCATCGAAAGCGTCTCCGGGCCGCCTGGCCGCTCGACCAAGAACTAAAACAAAAACACAAGAATAAACAAGCAATTGCTTGTTTATTATGTTTGTTTGATGTTATTCTTGTGTTTTTGTTTTAGTTCTCTCTTGAAGTATTTGTATTATTTTGTATTTATATTTGAGTAGATGGGGTATTTGAGATGAGATGAGAGTATTCAGTCTTAAGACAATGGTTGGTGAAATCCAATCGAAACGTCAGGCAAAATAAAGAATATCTTACGTGGTAAACCGAAAATAACCACGAAAACCTCAGAAATTCCATATATATATATATATATATATATTCTAGAGGATTGAATAGGCCTACTTCCCCCAGTACGCCTCCACTGCCGTACGTACCACTAGCTGTAGCTGCCGGAGTCGCCATCCTATTTACGTCGCCAGTTGTTATATGAACTAATAAGTAAATTGAGGTTACACCATTAGGCCAATAGCAATTGGGGTTTATTATATTACTTAATTAGACGAGTGAGCGCAGCGAACGTAGTCTACAACGCTACTCGATCGGGCCTGGTCGTGATTAATTCTGTTAAATGTTAAATGTCTGTCTGTCCAGTCCCATACGGCCGAACGGCCAAATAGACTTAGCTGAAATTTTAAACAGACATCCGTGACCAGGTAACTGAGAACTGCTAACAAAATGAGTACAATCTGTTGCGATTTAAACCTGCAAGAAATAAAAAACTGAAAAATTCGTTGAAAGGCATAGGAATTATTTTAACGACAATGGTTTCATTTTGAAATAATATTTTTTGTTTGTTATTTACCTGGCTGTGAAATGCCGTGTCCAAGGTTAATCGAATGTAGGACGTCAAGGTACCCCCAAATTCCGCTCGTAGATTGAGTAAACCTTGCAATATTTTCACGTATTTCGTACTGGCTATGTTTTTCATAGTATTGCCACAGATGATGGACTACACTGCGTTATATGCATTTCAAAACATGTTAAATAATTTTAAAAATACAATTCAGAAATTACAAAATCTTTCCCGACCATTGAACCCACGTCTCCCACATTTCGGCTATAAGGGCGCTTTAGCCAACTCGACTAGGGAAACGCCAAAGTCGTTGTTAGACGAGTGAGAGAGTCATGTGTTGAGTACGCGGGAACATTTGCATTTAAGTCTGATTATAATATTCGTATAAATAATAGGGTATTTGAGTTTAGGTCATAGTTTAGGCCATAATGCTCCACTGTAGCCTATGATAGGCTAGGGAGGCCTAATGTAGGGGGAAGAAAAGGAATGTTACCGGGTACTCAACACATGGCTCACTCACTCGTCTAACAACGACTTTGGCGTTTCCCTAGTAAAAGTTACAAAAGATTGAAGAGATACAATATGAATACATACGATACTAGTAGCTACATTACTACAAGGTATGACGCCTAGTCATGAGCAGACGAGAAACATCTAGAAGCGCGTGTCAGGAGACCCAGGGGCTATTCACATGGTAGTCCACCGCCATAGTGAAGCCGTGAAGCCTCATCACTGCCTAAAGGGCACTTTACACGGGGAAGTTGAAAAAGTAAAAAGTAAAAAGTGAAAAGAACGAGTAGCTTTTCGAAGCCTTCACACGGACGAAGAGAAAAAGTTTGTGCCTGGCGTCACCTCTCGGCCTTTGTGCGAAACTGTTGCGCCGCGCGGGCTATTGTTTTCTTCAATCTTGATCTTTACACAGTACTGGCGCGTGTTTGTTTACTAATCTAGGATCTAGGCCTAAAACCTAGGGCCTAGTGGAGCCTAGGCCTAGGTTAGGTACAAACCCGATGCTAAAAACGGCAACGTCACTGCCAGCCGCGATCGGGTTCCGCATTCTGTCACTTGCATCCCTATTTTGGGTCAAACTAAATGTGCTAGTTCGATAGACGCTATGAAACACAGTTTTTGCGCGTATTTTACAATTTGACAGAATGACACTCAGCTGACAGTCGGGCAGGAATTTCCACCGCCACTTATATATCAAGCTGTGGCAAAGGTGTTACGTTTTTCATCATCTCGATTTCTTGCCAAAGTTGAACTCAATGACAACGTTGTCGACCAATTACGGTCAATTCTTCAAGGCCATTTTTATTTCCACTTTTCACTTGTCGAACAGAGCCCGACAAGTTGGGAGACTTTTCACTTTTTACTTTTCAACTTCCCCGTGTGAAGGCAACACGAAAAGTCCCATAAGCTGCACGCTATCTCTACTACAAAAAAGCTACTTTTTCTCCTCACTTTTTCTTTTTACTTTTCAAACTTCCTCGTGTAAAGGGCCCTTTAGTAGTAGTCTCGAGACACGGACGTTATTACCACCGTACATAAAGTAGTCTCTAGACACGGGACGTTATTACTACAGGACATAACATCATATCTCTTTTTTTTCTGGACAATTAAAGCAATTTATTGCATTTGAAGCAAACCAACATCTGAACACCACCACAACACTAGCTGGTTTACTGGTGATGCTGAACAGAAAAACGTCCAGCACTTCCAGTTACTGAAGGTGCTGGGCCAGCAAAACGCTCAGCACCCTGAAGCAGTAAAACTGGCTCACTGGTTCAGTACGTCCAGCATTTTCACTTACTGAAGGCGCTGGGCCAGCAATTAACGGAACGCTCAGCACACTGAGCAGCAGCAGCAGAGCAAATTGGCTTACTGGTTCAGTACGTCCAGCAGGTAACGGAACGCAACCAAAGTGTTGTCTCTATGATTTGGAAAATACTAGCCAGCCAATATTCTTATTGTCATAATAAAGAAATTGTCACATTGACGTATTGTACTAATTTATTGAACAGTAAAAAATTACAAACTACGTACCTAAATTAAAATGAGCCATAGGTTCTAAGAAATAATAGGCTGAATAGTACAGTGTGTAGTAAATCTTAATGCAATAAACATTAAAAAAAATATGAAAACAAATTGGGCATATAAATGTGCAACACATCATGATGGAAGACAAATTACTGAGCAATCGTTGATACTTACAAACTCTACCACTGATATGCCTAGGCTATTAGTACATACAAAAAAATACTAAAATTTTCAGCTATCAATATTAATTCTAGACTGACCATAGACATTTGGATAACTGGTATCCCCCTAGCACTACTTTATTTATGTACATATTTCAGGCACAATCGAGTATGTGTGCACATCACTGGCAATTAGGCCAACGTCAAAATGTGATAGTTACACTGGAATTAGCCATAAGTACAGTTATTAATTAATTTTTTTTTAAATTTCCCACGTTCGTGGCTATGTTTCCAGTATCTACGCACACAAACACATCTTTGGTGGTTCTGGGCTACTTGCGAATTGATTCTAGATTAAATTGTAGTGTTCGATATCAGCACGCAAGAAAGGGAATCGTGACTTCAATATTAATATTAGAGCCTGTCCAACGTCGTCTCACCATAGACACAAATTCTACTAGCCTGACTTCATGAATACAATTTATTCCCCCGTGATGAAAGAAAAACTCGTTCAAAATTGAATTCTGATGGTAGTTATGGATCTGATGTGAGCTGTTTTTATTGCTGCAAGTCAAGGAAGACCAACAATATATCACACTTGCACACAGAGCAAACTTGAGTTTTAAAAATAAGTTGTACAAACTGAAATCATACTTTATTTCATGGCGTGGCCTGGGGCGTATACAAACCACAAGAAAGGGATATGTCATAATTTTGAATTGACCACTTTACCCAACTAAATGTTGTTGGAAAGAAGGCTATGATATATATTCAAAAACATTTCTTTAAAATTTGCAAGTGTTTTGTGGTATTTGTGTCAAGGATTCTCCACTGGGAACTATTGATGTGAGTTGCCTAGACAACGATATAGAGTAACATTGAAGTAGTCTCATATGTTTAACTAACTTATCTTAAACTAGCTTGAACGGGTGGGTTCTGGGTTTGAACCTTTGGTGTCGCCTATGTGTGTCGATGATCGCTGCAAGCATGGGGATCAGTTTTCATTGCATAGTAAACACTTAACTTCCTGTTAATTGAAGTAGCCTCTATATGCCATTAATTCAGTATTCTCAAATGTCCCAGAAACCAGTACTCTACACTACAAGAGGTTACACCTACCCTCACTATCACCTCTCAATTGGACGGCAACGATTAGAATTAGATTAACACTCTTAAGCGACTAACGATCGAGAAAATCGCGCAAGTTGGCTCGCGCGAGTTTATTACCATCCTTGTCACACGTCAGACAATGAAAGTAGCAATAACGCCATCTATTGGTGTTCACTGGTCACGTGTTATGGTAGTGGGTCCTGATTGGTTCTCGCTAACTCGACTCGCTAGGAAATTGAACAAGCTGGACATATTTTTTCGTGGCGAGCGCGAGCTCGCGCTCGCTGGCTCACCGTCTGACAGCGAGGCGGCGAGTTCCATGTAAACGAGTGCAGGCCTACTTCCAGAGAGTTACTCGCGCGATTTTCTCGATCGTCTGACAGGCGCTTTAGTCATACATCAGGCCCAGGGCTTATTATAACATGCTCATAACATCACATTTTTTGTACAACTGATCATTTGTGCCTCATTAGCTTACAACGCAAATTAGCTAAAACATCTGGTAGGAAGGTTATTTCAAGTTAAGACCTATTTACTACATGTTTCCTACTATGGCAAGCGATCGGACCCATAACAAAAACATCTGGTTGAAAGGCTATTTCAGGTAAAGACCTATTTACTACATGTTTCGTACTATGGCGAGCGATCGGGTCAATGATGTATTTGTGAGTTGTGATAAGAGTCATGAGGATAACAAATACCATTTTATCAAGACATCAGATAAGTGAGATAACCAATTTGTACAATTGGTTGACTTGATCGTTTGGTGAAAATGAAATGGTGGAAATTAAACAATGAAAATACCATACCATTATATAAATTGTGTTAGCAAAAATTAGTATTTTAGCGCTTTGGATTTTGTTTTCATAACTTTTACTATGATGAAAAACATGAAAATCAATTTCTTGCTGTAAAAGACCGATTGGATACAGCTGTTCTGTCACCCGAGGGAGCGAGTTGGCTTGGAGAGTAGTGACTGTCAAGTGTATCTCAGGAACTGAGAGTGAAACAATTGAGTGATCATCCTCCAACACATCAAGAATTTTCATAAACTAGCTCGATCATTGGATGAGCAAAGCAATGACCTCAATTTCACTTACCCTGAGAAAATAGCTCGGGTGTTTTTTCTGCTTTTTTTGGTCTTTTTGTTCGCTCTCCCGGACAAACGGCAATTTATGCGATCTTGATGAAATTTCAGAGGACCGTTGATATCTTGAACGTAGATCTGCCAAGTTTTTGGGTACAATAGAAGAAATAATTCTATCATGCTTTTACGATTTCCCCCGATTTTTTTGGAGATATTTTCGTGATATTTGGCCTGCGACCGGGCAAACGGCTACTCTGATCTCGATGAAACTTTATAGGAACGTTCGAAATCGAGGAACTTAGATATGTTTTGATTATGTGGGAAATATTTCTCATACAAATCGTACTTTTAGGACAACAATTGGTAATATGACCTTGCCGCCCCGCACTTTTTAGGTGGCAAAATTAGATGCACAACAGGAGCGTGTCGGTTCTCCGTCTCTCTCGGACTCGCAGGATCACAGTCGGTCAACTCGCATTGTTGAAGGCAGAAATGGTTCAAAAAAGCTCATCCATCAATGAGAATCGAAAAAGCATTCGCGAAGGGGCCTAGTTAGTTTAAGTTTATATATTATTATTGCTGTCTATAGCTACGATACGAAGGCTGTGACCCGGAGCCAGAACATCATACACAGGTCATACAAAAATGTGTTTTTTATAATGTTCCACTAAATGGAAATTTGTAATTCTTTAACTGTACATTTTATGAAGTGCTGCACATAATTTGAGCCATCATGTAAGTGTTTTTGTGTTATATTTTAGATGGAATCCGAGTTATAAATGTTTAGTATTTTAAACAAAATGAACATTTTTGTTTTCCATGTGTTCACATTGTTTTGAGTTTTAACTTCTTTGGAGCCAAAGGTATGGCATTCAGGCTAAAGGCTCATTTATAACCAACTTAGGCCTCTAACTTAACAGCTAACTTAGCCTCCAACTTTAGGTGGCTGTTCATGATTGTTATTTAGGCCGCTAACTTAACAGCCACTGCCTCCTAGATGTTGTGTGCTTTACAGCTACCGTAGCCTCTAACTTTAGGTGGCTGTGCATGATAGATGTTTTTAAACCAATCACAACACAGATTTGCAGTGTTTACTTTTATCGAGCCAATGCTTGACATACAATAACATTCAGCATTCAGTAAGTAGGCCTAGCCTAGCCCTACTTAGGGAGCATTATAGAATTGATTGACTATACACTGTACAGCTGTTTATTAAACAATAATTGATGGTAAAAATAATAAATGTATTTATTTAGGACAACGTGACGTAAGCCCTACATAACCTCACATGGCCTAGCCCTAGTTGGGGGCTAGGCCTAGTGCCGCAATAAACGTTAATAATACTGACGGTCAGTTGATATTTCTGCCCCAATCGATAGCCACATGTTTTCTTTTATATTCTTATCTTTGTATAAAGACGAAGATTTTACATATAGCAGTGGCTTTTCATGAATTCGTTCAATAGCTTTTCATCGAACAATAGCTGATGTTCCTTGGGATCCATTTTTGCTATTTGTTTACGTTTTCAATCCAAAATGACCGGAAATTGTCGGCTCGAGTCTCTCTCTGATTGGTTAAAAGCTTAAGAGGCCTGGTGAGTCTCATGTTGTGCAGTGTCCCAAGGTTAGTGATGTATCTAGTGAAGTAATGTATCGATTTCAAAACGGTTTTTTGCTTTACACAGATAAATGATAACACCTTGGAGCGGGCAGTCTCATTTTGTAAATTTTAACCCATAAACTTGTTTAATAAATTCGCAAAGTCGTTCAAATTTCAAATCCAAATTTTCCGAAAAAGAGTTAACACTCGCGGAAGATATAGACTTATATAGCAAGTATGTGAAATCTGAACGTCATATCTTTATTAGATTAGTGGTAATCTTACAAACCTTTCCGCATAAAATCACCACTGTTTTGTGCTGCTCTGTGCGAGTGTCAACGGTTTCCTCTCGCAGCCTTGTGGGGTGGGGGTAGGCCAAGACTTGTCCTGCATCCATCCACCGCCGAATCGAAGAGACCCCAGCCCAGACCGGTTCGAAAGCCTCGGGCAATTCATTATGCGATCCCAATACCAAGTTATTTTACTCAACCCAATGAGATCTGCCAGCTCGCAAAACGTTTTACAGAGGGGATGCTTCACAAGTTTTGTTACTGTCACGGTACATTCCTTACCCAAATGAGGTGTTTTGTTTTTATCAATTTGCATGTGCCACATAAAAATTAACAAAAATAACTTTTTAACTTATTATTAAAATAATTATTTATACGTTTAAAAGTATAATTGTCATAACAATTATAAAACTGCATAATTATTATTACTGAATTTTTCTCCGATAGATGGAATGCACTCTGAACCTTTGGGGCTAGAGGTGATCCTCAGTCCTCACCGCTTCGGTGATGCAAGTTATTACTCATTATTACAATATCAATCAAACATATTTAAATTGTGAATTTTACATTTGGTGTCAAACACAAAGAATATTGTTATTAATTTTGTTGTGTTTCGGTTGTGGTGTTCTGTGATGTAAATATTGCATAAATTTATCCCGACTGGGGTCCAGGGTGTAACCCAGATGCTAAGATAAGATCGATCCCGGTTGAAGCCACTTCACACACAATAATTGCTATAATATGTTTCATGCAAAAGTCAACAGTTTCATGGAAAGTGTGGGCACAAGGGGCATCGTAAAGTGAGTATTCTTGGAGATCAACAATGAATGTATTGACTGTCGATATGACTCAATCAGCAGGTGTCGAGTGTGTTTGCCAAGATAATGATTGTGGTAACCGCTAATCCCTAAATACTAATAAGACCTTGGGCACCTGGATAATGTGAAGTTTTGCACAATTAATTGGATGAGCGTAGCGAGCGAAGCGAAGATTCCATTTCACTACACTGGAGAAAAAAATCCGGAATGTTTTTTTCTCTCTTTCTTTCTTTTTGTATTTTTGTATGTCTGTTAACACGATTCCGGCTAAACCGATACTCCGATTGTGATAAAATTTTATGGAGACCTTCGAAATCTCTGAACTTAGAACTGCCACGTTTTTGAGCGCAATCGGAATTTTTTTTCTCATGAAAATCGCAATTTTACGATTTTTTCGATTTTTTAAAAATTTCTTCGACTTATAACCCCTACGTGCTTTATTCGATTGTAATGATTTTTACACAGAACCTTAATTTTATGAATTGATATATTCGTGTGAAATTTGAGCGTAATCGAAAAATTATTTCCCATGAAAATTGCAATTAAACGATTATTTTTCGATTTTTAAAATTTCTTCAGCTTATAACACCGACATGCAGACCCGATTGTAATGATTTTTTCACAGAACCTTAATTTCATGAATTTATATATTCGTGTGAAATTTGAGCGCAATCGAAAAATTCTTTCTTGTGATAATCGCAATTATACATTTTATTTTTTTTAAATTTCTTCTACTTATAACACCTACATGCCTTATTTGATTGTAAGGATTTTTTCACAGAACCTTAATTTTATTAATTAATATATTCGCGTGAAATTTGAGCGTAATCGAAAAATTATTTCTCATGAAAATCACTATTTTACGCTTTTTTCGTTTTTAAAAATTTACGCTCATTCAACAACGTGCCTGAAAAAGCGTTTGCGAAGCTTCCTAGTATTTTATATCGCTGGCGGACGGAGTGTATTGAGCCTCTTACATACAATATATATTATACCGTCACAATTTTTCAGGGGTATTGACTTGTGATTACATAAACATTTCCCTCAATAATGATCATAATGCACGCGGAGAAATGATTTTGACATCTGAGCAATTTTTTGTTTGTTTGAAGATTTGCATTCATTTTTAGTATTCAAATTTTACATTATATTGTAGTACATTGCTATGGATGGGTTAATAATATTTTTCATCCTTTAGTTATTTTTGGTAAATCTTGTAAGTCTGGTGAATCGGATTGTGACTCAATTGTGAAAATGTCACTTTCTTGTTTTGCGAATAACAAATCTACAACCATAAAATATAATCGTAGAGCTTTCCTGAACAGAAAAAACAGAAAAAAGAATTAAAATTGGAATATATATTTCAAATTATTGTAGAGATAAAATGATTCAACATAATCAGTGGCGGATAAAGGGGAGAACCGATGGGACGATCTTCCTCTCCCGTCACCCCTCAAGAATTCCTCTTTTCATTGCACAGCCAATTATTACTATCACCTTTGTGCCATTTTCGATTTTTTTTACTCGTTTTTAGACCAACTAAAGATCTCGCTCATTCTCCCCCCCCCCCCCCCCCCCCTAGATACGTAGATAGTTTTCGTTTGATATTATGTGAATATCTTGAAAATGAATCCCATGAATTAGGCTATCCACCACTGAATAAAATAATCATATTAAAAGGTTATGTTATTTTTTTGCAATTTCTCTTAGAATTGAGCTACAATTTCGATTTAAAAACATTTTAAGCCTTGTTTTGACTTGATTAATTGAATAAACTATAAATATAATCAGTAAATGAAAAAATGACACGATTTAACTATCACTTATGCAAGAGACCCCACACCTGTCATCCCATTTCATCTTGGATTTTAAATTGTAAACCTGGGTAAATGGTTGTAAAATACCTCTATTATATTCGTCATGCGCCTCTCCATCCTTTCAACTTCAACAAATTATTTTTGAAAGGGTTGTTTTTTGGCATTTGCAAAAGGTTCACAGACTGTATAAATTAATGTATTGTGTAAAATTCAATCACTGGCAAGTAATGTAACTAATATTATTTCAATCTTATCATTTAATTATTGATGAGTGGAGTAAAACTTATACTACACACACTGTCTAGCCTGCCTTTTTCCGGTTATTTGAGTTTTTGAAAGGCGATTTTAGCATCAGTTTCATTCAAAAGTGTGTATTGAATATTCGACGAATTACAGAATAATAACTAATTATTAACTTGTCTAGAGGAGTAGCGGTATGCTACACGAATGACTACGTACCCTTCAATAGTTTATAAGCCACTGCAGAACCCATGGGTTGATTTCATATTACTGTTGTCCTGCGATTCACGTTCGAATCCAGGATGTTCCTTCACTCTTGTTTACACCGTTATCCACGTGTGTATTGGCATATAATAATTTAATTTAGTTGTTCTTTGTAAATCAGTCTTTATAACTGCATAGGATAGACGTAAAATAAGTAAATACATCGCCAAGTTAAAATTAAAATTGAAAACACCCACAGAACCATCTTTTGACAAGGAATTGATTAATATACGTTATACTTATGAAAACGTTAAAATAACGCTTGTTATAATGCAATGGCATATGCATGGTTGAATTCAGTACCTTTTCTCGAGTTGGCTGAGTGGCTGACAGCAGTAAACCAATATTCTATTGAAACCTTCGTCAACCTTTCAGCTATGATTGGCAACATTAGGGGTCTTGAAAAAGACCAATGTCATGTGTGTGTTCAGACTGACTGCATTCAAGAAGCAGGTAGAGGAGCTGCTCGAAGTGAACCGTGAGACGGTCCACTTGCAACTGAATAGCTCTCCTGCCGAAAATTTTCCCCGACCGGCAATAAATGCTGTCCTGAACCACGTGACAAGGGAACCAATAACAAAATTCTTTTAAATAATTTTGTCCAGCCCACTTGGGCCTTATTTTACCCGCCCACATTTCCTCAAAACTCGAAATCGTTGAAACGCGAGACTACTCAGGACTGTTAATGTTAAGTTAGCTGCTAAGTAAAAGTTTGAAGTTTGCAAACTTTCGGTTGCTGATAAGTGTAAGTTAAAGGCTAAGTATTGGTCATGAACAGACATGTTGTTTTCCATAAGACAAACCTTTAAGTTAGAGGCTAAGTTAGTTGTGAATGGCCCTTTATACTTGAAATGGTGTTTGTTGGCTGATAGTTTTTCGAGTCTCCGGGGTAGGCCTATCTTCTCTAATCGGCGTTTCTTCACATAAAATATTTCTCAACTTTGCATCATTCTAGCCAGCAACTTCAACTCTCTACTCACCGTGTGTTTTTACCATTAAATTATCTCTATCAAGTGCATTATTCCAATTTTATTCATTTTCATCCTTGCTCCGTATCGTCGACATCAAAGCTTTGAAGAACCAGCAGAACCATGGAGCCACTACCAACGCAACAGACAAAAACTCCCCCAGAACTGTCAAGGGACTGGCGGAACTTCATTACAGGCTGGAGGGTTCCTTCTCAGCACAGCTGGCCACGTTGCAGGAGACCTTGATGGCGCAGATAAGCCTCCTTGCCACCAAGTCCGGCTCGGCGACCGACGTCTCCAGCAACAACCTCCGGAGCGACGCCCGTCTCCACAGGAGGTACGCGATCTGCAGACTCTGCTGGAGTCTCAGATCGCGGCCGTGAAGGCCAGCATCGCCGACAAGATAGGGGCAGCGCGGCTCGGCGGCGTCCGAGGAGCACTCGGACCGTCTCGACGCTGACGAACAGTACAGCAGGCCTGCTCGTGCATGGCCGCCCTGAACGGCCAAACGAGGATGTACTTGACACCGTCCTCCACTTCGCCAATACGACACTATGCATGGACCTGTACCCGATAGACATCGACTGCTGTCACCGCTTGGGAACTGTCAGGCACAACTCCGCAGAGGTCGTGTCGTCGGGACGCCCTCGTCCGATCATAATCAAGTTCGTCAGATATATCGTCAGAGACCAAATATGGAGCGTTAAGAGGCGACTGGCGAAGAAGGAGCTCCTAATAACGGAGTCGCTCACTAATGTGAAAGCGTGGCTCTACGCCACTGCCAAGGAGATCGCCGGCAAACGGAGCGTCTGGACCCAGGATGGGAGGATCGTCGTCCTTTGTCCAGACGCGACTGTACGTCACACGCAAACGCGACATCCCTAAAGTACGAGCGGCATATAACCCCAAATAAACCCCGGACTGACATTAAAAAAAAAATGCGTTTCTACACGTGGGACTTTCTTCACTCTATTATCCAACTATTATTCGTAACGAAAACTATTTTTAATTTACCTACTAGTGTTATTCTAATTTTGTTCAGTGTGCGTGTATGTGTGTGTGTGTGCGTTTCATTATGATTAACAAAGAAGACGGAATCGGAAATGGTGAGTTAACCATTACACTATCAGCGACAGGGAAATTCTATTATATAAATATAATTATTATTGTTAGTATCTTTATCATTATTGTTGTTATCCAGTTAAACTTAATTTTGTTTAAAAATGGTTCGCAATCATAAGTTGGCAACACTGAGCATTCCAAGTTCCACCCCACCCCAACCCACACCCACATTGCCAGACAACACTTCAAACTTTATCGACATTTTAATGGCGTTACCCGACGTAGTAAACGAGCCTTCTCTCTCTTCACCCATGTCGCCTACCATTCATCCTTCGACTGGGAGTGTTCTAAAAACACGTTTGACGTGACATCCAAGGTTAGTTGTGCATCTAAACGCTTCGTCACTGATGGCCCACTGCCTGGAGCTAGAGGCTATTGTCAACGAAAATAATGTGCATGTTATTCTCGTAAGCGAGTCCTGGTTAAAACCGTCACTTTCTTCTAGTCTAGTCAAATTAGATGGATACCGCCTAATATGAAACGACCGCACTAAGCGGCGAGGTGGCGGCGTATGTGCCTATATCCGTTCCGACATTAAATGCAAAATATTAAGTCAGTCACCGAGTGAATATAATGCTAGGCCCGAATATATTATCTTCGAAATTAAATTAAGAAACCAAACAGTGCTTACAATAAACACATTTTTTAAACTTGACACAGGTTATATTTTATTTTTATACTTATTTGAACGATATTTCAAAGCTACTCCAGCTTTTTCTTCAGGTGATGTTACAATTCTTCTGTTTACAGCCATAGCAACTTCTTTATTTAAACAAGCAAACAGTGCTTATTTCACTCGTATATCGTCCACCCCAAATCGACTTTTTATCTGAATTTGAAACAGCCCTATTAAATTATATTGCACATTATGAACACATAATCGTGATGGGAGACTTCAACACAAATTTGCAGTTAGTCAATCACACCGATACAAAACAATTAAAAACTATATTCGAATCCTGTAATTTAACTGTACTCCCCCTAGAGCCAACACACCCTACTTCAACCTCTCATACGTGGATTGATACTAGGAAAACGCTCAGTTGGACGCGTTGTTGAGCGAGCACCGGTACGTGCAACATGACCCGAGTACGACATTCCCATAAGGCCCACCACACAGTGTAGGCCTAACTGGATATTGACATTGTACACTGTATACTATTCCAACATCTTTGCATTGTACTAATTCACGTCATGCCTTCTAAAGTGTATCTTTGTATCTTCACTGCCTCCTTCATTTTTAAGCATCATTTTTCGAACTATGATTACCAATAAGTCTTTAACGTCTTGACCGATTTAGCTTTAAAATTTAAAAAATAGGAGAAAATGGTGTAGTTTTTGCCCCTGCAAAATTTCATAACGTTCGGAACTTTTTTAATTTTTTTTATTTTTTTTTTTTTTTTTATTTTTATAACCAAATCGGTTTTTGTTCAAAAACTATACAGCAACCCGCCTAGGTGGTATGTAAGTGTAAAAAATTTCAGTCGATCGAGAAACGGGCGACCTGTATCGAAGCAGTAACGAAAAAAAAAAAAAAAAAAAAGACATTCGACCCATAAGAGTCAAGTGGGACGCTCGTTTCGCTCGCTAATTATGATGACACAATCGGAAAAGGGTGCTAAATCAGGGCCAACTCTCGATTCCGGGGAAATTTTTCCCGCACACGATTTAATATATTTTCAATACTCAATCTAACTAAAAGCATAAAAAAAAATTTTAATTTCTCGTCGAGCCTTAAAATTTCCCGACACTGAAAATTTAAATAGCCTATATCTTGCCGGTATAATTACTGACTGCCTACTTTACGATAAACTTTCCGGCCCAAATACTCTTTTTGTTACAATTACGCAAACACGCCCTCTAAAGGGGTTTGGGTAAGTAAGCCTCCGTCACCTTGGCTAAACACAGAAATAAAAGAACTTATGTCTAGACGGGACGCTGCTTACAATAGATACAAACGTAACCCTACTGACGACAACAAATAGACATATAGGACATTAAGAAACAAGACGAATCAGACAATTAGAACAGAAAAAAAGAGACACACTTATAAGTTATTGGACCCTAAAACACCTATTAAAAAATGTGGTAAAGTCTGTCACAAATGGGCATTGGTAAACAAAAAGATGAAGAAGCTCCAATTGAAATACATTAGAAACAATTAATACCCATTTCACTACACTACCCTTTAATTTTGATCCTTCAATAAAACATTCACATATAAAGACAACCAAGCTAAGCCAACCTACGACCATTTCACTTTAAACATGTTACCCCAAGAATATGCCTTGCTCGCCATAAAACGAATAAAATCAAATGCTCAAGGAATAGATCTAATACCGATTAAACTTATTAAATTTATGATTAATCTCTCCCCCATCCTAATCGAGCCAATATTACACATATTTAATTTTTCTCTTACATATAACGCCTACCCTAATATATGGAAACAAGCCTTTGTCCGCCCTCTGCCTAAAAAGACAAATCCTTCTACACACAATGACTACCGCCCAATTAGCATTCTACCCGCCCTGTCTAAAGCCCTGGAATATATTGTCCACAGTCAAATATCAGATTTTCTGATTTCAAATAAAATTCTCGACGAGCACCAATACGGTTTCCGATGTAATCACAGCACATGCACAGCACTCATTTAAGTAACTGATGACGTAAGAACTCACATGGACAGTAGACAACTTACCATTCTGACACTTCTTGACTTTAGCAAAGCTTTTGACTCCGTTGACATAGACATTCTTATAAGCAAACTTCAATCCATAAATTTTTCTCCTTCCACACTACAATGGATGAATTTGTATCTCCGCGGCAGGCAACGGTGCATTATCTCAGGTGACAATCAATCGAATTGGCTACCAGTGACGGCAGGTGTGCCGCAAGGAAGTGTTTTAGGACCTTTGTTATTCTCATTGTACATTAACGACATTTCAAATTTACTCATTTATTGCTATCACCATTCACCACCTGTACGCAGACGATCTGCAAATTTATATACATGTCTCTCCCTCACTAATGTATCAAGCAATTGTAATGATAAATAAAGACCTGCAATCTCTTGCCTTGTGTGTGGGCAACTAAAAACGTTTTGCAAATAAACCCCAATTAGTCACAAATCATTATTTTAGGCTACCACAAACTTTTAGCAAAATTAGACCACTCGAAAATCGTCAACGTCTCTTTAAACGGTACAA
The DNA here is from genome assembly GCA_024449915.1 of Sweltsa coloradensis. NCBI lineage: Eukaryota > Metazoa > Arthropoda > Insecta > Plecoptera > Chloroperlidae > Sweltsa > Sweltsa coloradensis. Next base: position 42,254 of record JAMZAV010002266.1, on the reverse strand, counting down.
CAATAGGCCTACCCTTTCAACAACAAGTCAGAAACCTAGGACTTATTATGACTAATGACCTGACTTGGACGGAACATGTCAAACACGTTTGTAAAAATACGTACGCTGCACTACACTCTTTAAATAGACTAAAACCTTCTTTCCGACTAACTAAAAACAATGCTAGTACAATCTCTTATTATTCCCCATTTCGACTTTACTGCGATGTTGTTTACAATGACTTGACCGAGGACCTGGCTATTCGTCTTCAAAGGGCACAAAATTCCTGTGTCCGATTTACATTAGGAATAAGAAAATCTGACCATATAACCCCGGGTTTTAAGAAGCTTGGTTGGGCTCGATTGAAGGATCGTAGAAACCTTCACTCCGTACCCTATGCCTAGTTCACAAGCTACTTTCAACATCGTCACCGTCTTATCTCGCCTCTAACTTTCAATTCCTTCACTCAAACCACATGTTTAATACCAGGTCTAGGTCCGGTACGCAACTCTCATTTCCCATACACAGAACGCATCTCCTTGACCACTCATTCAAAATCCACGCTATACGAACTTGGAATGCTCTTCCGTCTGAAATCGTAGACAAATATATAAATAACTTCCATGCTTTTGAAAGTGCCACTACTTCCTATCTTTCAAATATCATAAATCATATTATTATTTATTATTATTTATATTATTATGTCCCCCACTGAAAATCAGTTATATAACTGAGATGGGTAGACTCTAAATACAATTTATTTATTTATTTATTTATTTATTTATTTATTTATTTATTTATTTATTATAATATACATATCATTAATATTTCAATAATTTGAAAGATAGGAAGAAGTGGCACTTTTGCACAAACAATAAATAATGTCAAAATAACCCAAACAATGTTAATAAGTTACATATTAATATGCTCAGTAACCTGTGTTACACTATTTATATTTTACGATGACGCCTTCTTTGTTACTCAAAGGAAATTGTATGAAAGAGATGGGTGAATGTGCAAATGAAAGTCTAGCTTTACAAATTGTTTATCATAATTTTAAATGTTTATGTTTTTCATTAATTATCTGTAATTTTTATCAGGCCAATTACTATATTATGTTCTAATTCACTTAACACGCTCTAACTTTTATTCTATTCGATATTAAGACAATACTTAAATTAATAATATTGAGCAAATTATTCCTTGTAATAGCGATTATTTCGATTTTTTGACACAGTCGTTAGCATGTTAAACAATGTACGCCACACACATGTGAAAATTATCAATGACTAAAGTTTTCTCAACAATTTATTTGACAAAAAACTACTGATCGGATTTCGATAATAATTCTTTGTAAAAATACATCAGACTGTTTAGACAAGAAATATACTAACTTTCTAGATAGAAAGTGCACCGAACGAAAAATTACAGCATAGAGTAATTTGCAGCGTGCACTTTTTCACGGCTCACCCGCACGTCAAGAGTGCGTATTTTAGATAAAAACACATACCCTGCATATTACTCTATGCTGCAAAGTTTCGTTTAGTGCACTTTCCATCTGGAAAGTTAGTTTATTTCTTGTTTAAACAGTCTGATGCATATTTTTAAAGAGGTCTTGTCGAAATCCGATCAGTAGTGTTTTTTCAAATAAATTGTTGAGAAAACTTTAGTCATTTATTTTTCACATGTATGATGCGTACATTGTTATAACAAGCTAACGATTGTGTCAAAAAAAAACGAAAAAATCGCTATTACAAGGAATGATATATTTGCTAAATATTATTCATTTAAATATTGTCCAAATAATGAATAGAATAAATGTTAGAGCGTGATAAGTGTTGTGCCGTTCAGCAGGCGCCAACTTGCGAAATGAGGATTTATACCCATTCATTCGGCCATGTTGCCTCGTGACAGGGGCGGATTGGGGAAGAAAACCGGCCCGGGCAACCCGTTGTGAGCGGCCCAAAATTATGAGCGGAAAACCGCGGGGTCTGGGGTGGAGCCCCAGCCGCCGGAGGCCTTTTCGCCGAAGGCGAAATTTTTTTTGGACATATTACTAGGAAAACGCTTAAGTCCCGCCGCGTTGTTGGATGAGCGTAATTGGTGCATTGAGCTGCCATTGTGTTACGCGGATTTTCTGTTGTTCTGTGAACAAAATCATTACTTAGTCGAAGATTTTTTTAAATTAAATTAAATAAAATTAAAAATTTACTTTTTTTTTTAATAAATCGTAATTTTTAAAAAAGAAAAAATCGTAAAATTGCAATTTTCATAAGAAATAATTATTCGATTGCGCTCAAATTTAACACGAGTATATTAATTCATGAAATTAAGGTTCTGTGAAAAAATCATTACAATAGGATAAAGCATGTAGGTGTTATAAGTCAAAGAATTGTTTAAAAAAAGAAAAAACCGTACAATTTCGATTTTCATGAGAAATAATTTTTCGATTACGCTCAAATTTCACACGAATATCTTAATTCATAAAATTAAGGTTCTGTGAAAAAATCATTACAATCGGATAAAGCATGTAGGTGTTATAAGTAGAAGAATTTTTTTTTAAATCGAAAAAAATCGTAAAATTGCGTTTTTTTATAAGAAAAAATTTCCCGATTGCGCTCAAAAACATGGCAGTTCTAAGTTCAGAGATTTCGAAGGCCTTCATAAAATTTCATCGCAATCGGAGTATCGGTTTAGCCGGAATCGTGTTAACAAACACACAAAAATACAAAAAAAGAAGAAAAAAAAACATTCCGGATTTTTTTCTCCAGTGTAGTGAAATGGAATCTTCGCTTCGCTCGCTACGCTCACTACGCTCATCCAATTAGTTAGTTCTCGATTTCTAGGCTCAAAAAAGACATTTTGAGGGCCTTATCCCGCCCCTCCCTAATTATGCCACTGCCCTCACTGCACTACTTACACTAAATGTATCACTTATTTTAGTTCACAATTTTGCCTGTGTTTCCAATATGCGTCGCTTTTTAGCACTTTCCTTCTCAGCGCCACCGATTATTTTTACTGTCCGCTTTTTGTCTTGTGAACGTTTATCCATAATTAGCAATATGGTATAACGTTTTTACACTATGAATATTTACGAGGTAATTTGTATCCTATGGTCAAATTTGGTTCGTTTATGTATTTAACAATTAAAATAGCGTAGTATTAGTATCATCATTGTCAATACATTCTTATAACGTATATATATATATATAAAAAAAAAAACATCAGTACGCAATGCTGACAGTTCATAGACACACGCAACGGAAGGGGTCAACACTAAAATATACTCACAAAACAATCACTCACAAAGCACTTGCACACGTACAAACAAGACAGACACAGTGCAACTTCCCGGCTCAAATTCTAAACTTTTACTGAATCATGGAGCTTCAGTTGGCATCTAATTGATAACAGTACTGGGTGTTTCCACCCTTGCCCATTGTGCTGACCAGAATTCTGTTCAATATAGGTATTTCATTAGTTCTAGCCTCCTGATTGGCGAAATTTTTAAGTGTTTGTCAAGTTTGGTACACACTTAATTTACCACTGATATCTTTAAACTACTATATTCAACATTTAGGTCAACCTTTCAAAATTACCGATACGACGCCGCCTTTATACTCAGACAAAGCATTTCGGCCGACCGGCCCTACCAACAGACCGGCCCACCGGGCATTCGCCCGGTTGCCCAATCCGCCCCTGCCTCGTGACCTCAGGAGGCGGGTACATTTCAAGTCATCAATTATGTATAATTATAATATAACTATGTATGTATGTAACACCTTCTTAAAGGTTGGATGGAAGATAAGGTTTTACTATTTCACTAGCCTTAATCCCGCCTTGAAATAAAGACCTGAATCAATCAATCAATCAATCAATCAATCAATCAATCAATTTATCAATCAATCAATCAATCAATCAATCAAATAATAATAATGTTGAAGTAGAATATTCTAATTGTGCACTGCTACCACTCAACGCTGCTACTTTCTAATTCGAATACCCGACTGAATGACGCGTTTCAACAGTGCCTGTCACTTAAAATTATCTTTGACCGCCATCACAGGGCGAGAACGCGTCTGTTAATTTCGATCCTTTGCATGGGGCTTACAATGTATGGTATGTATTTGCTTCTAAATTAGATTGTACTGAGCTTTTTAATCAATATTTCTATGGCAATTTCACTGTTCCTTCTGACCCAGCTGTGCCTCACATACTGGTATCTAATGTCTCCCCTCAGTATTAATAACATATCCCAGATGGTATTGGAGCTATATTTCTTAAAAATTGTTCCTCTGTTTTGTCTCAACCTTTGGCTGTCATATTAAACAAGATTTATAACAGGTAATTTTCCATCTGCCTGGAAACAGGCTAGTGTCATACCATTGTTTAAAGCTGGAGACAAAAGATCTGTGAAATGCTATAGACCTATATCAATTCTTCCAATTCTGTCTGCCATTTGTGAAAGAATTGTCCTCTTGGCCCACACTCTTCTTCCACTTCTTTCGCATGTAGAACATGGATTTCTCCCTAACTGTTCATGTCTCACTAATATTGCAGTCCTGCAACATCCGCCATGCCTCTTCCATGCCATGCCACTAATGCCCTGGAAAACCGATTCCAGCTGGACGTTTGCCTACATACATTGACATTGCAAAGGCATTTGATTCTGTAAGCCTCAAACACCTTCTTTACAAGATCTAAGAGTGTTTTGGAGTGAATGGTAATTTCCTTACGCTCATTGAGAATTTTCTTACAGATCGAAAGCAACGTGTAATTATTGCCGGTTCATCTTCCTCTTGGTTACCAGTGTGATCGGGTGTGCCTCATTCATGGCAGTGTATTGGGTCCTCTCCTTTTCGTGTTGTTTGTGGACGATCTTGAAGACAGACTTAAACCATTTGCTTGTGATTTTCTTTTGTATGCTGATGGTTGTAATTTTTTAAAAATTGTGTTAAAGTTACGTGATGCAATCGCTCATCAAGATGCATTAGCAGCGTTTTCTCAGTGGTGTTTGGACTGGCTTCTCCGTCCTAATCCTGATAAGTGCTCATTGTTAACAATTTCATTGCGGAAATTCCCATTAGTCTGTAATTATAATTTGTCGGGGCAAGTCATTCAGCAAGTTACTAAAATGAAAGATCTTGGTGTCATTATAGATTCAAAATTCCTTTTCATTGAGCACATTTTCAAAATTACTTCAAGAGCCATGTCTCCATTGGGTTTATTATATAGGTTCACTGATATTCGTGACCCAACTGCACTAAAATCATATTTCACGGGCTGTGTTTTACCTGTGATTGACTACTGTACTCCAATTTGGGCATTGTCAGCTGATACTAACATTAAAAAAAATAGATAAAGTACTTTTATTTTTCTGTGCAATTGTTCGTCATCGTGTCCCAGCTTTTAATGCCTGGTCTCGACAACAAATTATGAGTGAACTTTTCATGACAGATCTAGCCACTCGAAGAAAACCCTACGACATGTTTTTCTTGCACCGTATCATCAATGGCATTTTCCGGTCCACCAGTCTTGTCTCCATGTTTCCACTCCATGTTCCATTCCGCTTTACTAGGCTTACGCACCTTTTCCATGAAGCTAGACCTAGACTTTCAATCACCTTTCATTTACCTTCATTTTATAATTATTCACCTAATTTACCAAAGTTCAACATATTCTCTGATTTTAATTCTTTTAAAAACTCAATCCGTGATTGGACTGCAGTTGAAGGACATTAGCATTCCCCCCCTATTCTTAAACATACTTTTTAAACATGATTTACTCTTATGTTTTGTTGCACTTATAATTTTGATATATTTGTTTATTGTTCATCACCATATAATTTTTTGTTAATTTGTAGGTATATTAATGTAATTTTAATTTTTACTTTCTTCGTATATTATATTAGGATTGTCTATGTAAAATGGTACTTGTGCTGTACTAGACTCTTATATATATATAAATAAATAAATAAATAAATGTATTTGACTTTTTCATCAATCAACCTCCTGTACTAAATGATACCAGATATAAATACCTAGCTAATATAATGAAACGTTTCCTGAACAATTTGGCAGATACCTTACAATGATTTATTTATGGTCAAAATAACCACACTAAAAAAATTCAATTGAAACTTAAGCAGAACATCCCTGAATAGTGCAAGAGTAAACTTAAATTAATTGCAAGAGACCACATTTTGTCAGTTCATACACAAAGTAAAACGTCAATGGGAATTCATTTTATGATACAATCGTATACAACTCCAGTATAAAGATTAAACATCTACATTTACATGAATGAAGATGCTTATTTGTTTAGACAATATTCTAGATTGAATCACGCACATCACGTGATATCAAAATATTGAGACATCAAATAAGTAAAAAATAAATAGAAAATAAATTTAAAAAACTCTCGGGAGACTTTATTTCATACCTTATGTGTAGTAGATTTCCCCCGTTTTGGTTTATAATGTTCCGGGTGATATTTCCTGACGTGCACAACCAGGTTCCCCTTCTGTTTTGATTTGTAATCACACCACTGGCACTCGAAGGAGGGGGCTTTACCCCCGCACTCGACCTCCTGGTGTCTTCTTAGGGTGCACTTCCAGCTGTAGAGCTTGCCGCAGTACTCGCACGGGAACTTGCTCTCGGCGGGCCGATGGTGGGACCTCGCGTGGGCCAGGAGAGTGGAGTAGCGCTGATCCTTGGCCAGCCACACCAGACCTTCAACACAACCGTAGGCCACTCACCAACTTGCACACCAATTAATATACAATCAAGTGAAATATTTAAAATAATGAACGGCTTAAATTATTTGCTGTAAAATTAACTATTTTAAATATGAGCTACATTTAGGCCTATGTTATTACTTTTGACATGTTAATTAAGTTAGATATAGACTACTGGACCTACGTGGGCTTCAATATATTTATTTATATATTATATGTGTTAAGTTTTAGATTTTCGCGGACATACGCAATGTTATAATTCACGTTTTTCTGGGTTGTGTCACACGTTAATAATGGAGTAGGTGGTTTGCACTTACCCCACTTCACCCGACGTTTCGAGGGAATAACATCCCCCATCATCTAGGGTCACAGCGACGAGTCTGAACGATTCTCCTCCTTCGACTGGCAATCCCAGTAACTGCTTGGCTGTTTGTTGACGCGTTGATGTGGTTGCGCGCGCATCTACGTGTTGTCATGCCTTGTGGCGCGACCCCAAGTCTCACAGGGCATGTTGGTTTCACACCTAATCTTACGTTGATGACTTTCTCAATGCTCTTGAAAAGTGCCCCCGTCTCCCTTGAATAGCCCCGAGAGGAGTTTTTTTCAATTAGGGTTTGTGTTTGTGGAGCACTGGCAGCTAGGAAGGTAATACCCGTTGTCCATCGTCCCGTTTGTTTTTAAACTGTTAGGTCGCCGTTCTATTTCTATTGCTTCACTTAGGTACTATTCTAAGAGGGTAATTTTGTATCGTCGCCAGAGTTCTAAATGCCTCAAAAACAAATCTGTGCCCTGTGTTTATCACATAAGGTCAACAAAGAGGGCATTTTAGTGAGTTTTGACGTTGGATCTCTGTTCATTAATATTCCTATTCAAGAATCACTCGATATAACACATAAATATGAGACGTTAAGCAATATCCAATCGATATAACACGAGATCTAAAAGTACCGAAGTATATGATAATTTTAATCAATCGTTGTTTGACTAGCACTTATTTTACGTATCGGGGACAACGTTACGAATAGATAGTAGGCGCACCCATGGGGTCTCCGCTCTCACCAGCAGGGCGTTGTCACTCGCCCCTCAGAAACCGTCCATATTGCTCCGATATGTGGACGATTTGTTTGCTATTTGGCCACACGGCAAAGAAAAACTTGTAGAGTTTCTGGCTTTTCTTAATAGTATCCATCCCAATATAAGATTTACCATGGATATAGAGGAGGAGGAACGAATACCCTTCCTTGATGTAATCATAAGCAAGAGGGGTGGCGGTAATCTTGGTCACACTGTATATCGCAAACCCACCAACACCAATCGATATTTGATTGCTCACCATCATCCCGCTCAACTTAACTCAGTAGTTTCAATAGTAGCTCTTTGATGTCACGCTCACCTAGATAACCGGATGCAGATCATTTAACAGACGAGATATGTAAGCTGGGACACATTACTGTCTAATGGGTATTCCAATAGTACTATTTCGAAATCTCTCAAAGTGAGACCGGCCTCTTAGTCCGGGGTCTATCCAAGTTGACCTCGACAAATTGCAACAGAAGCGAATTTGGTATCATTGGATTCAGAAAAAAAAATTATTCCCCTTAAAAAAACCCCTGAAATCTCCATAGGGTAGGTCCAATCAACCCCTAAATGAAAATTAAAAAAATTGAATTTAAAAAAATGTATGTTTGAAACCTAGTATCCATGGTATGTAAACAAAGCTTATTAAAGGGTATTTCGAATAAAAATATTTCAATTGTTCAAAATTAATTTTGTGGCCAGCAGAGGTCAATGAAGGTCAAAATTTGTATTTTTTCAATATAATTTGCTAAACGTTTTTCTATTGGCACAATAATGTTTGATGATTGTTTCATTGTTGTAAATAATTAGTAAATAGGCCACACTTGATACGGTATAAGTCAATCATGGCAGAAAAAGTTTATTATTACAATCTGTAGGGCCATGAACCTACGAGTATGAAATCAAAAATCTGTTAACTTACGTTTAGGCGCACTCAAATCATGTTACGTAATAATGTAATTCGCCGATAGAGGTTCCTCACGTACTACGCATCGAGACTATATTTTGGGACGAACCTGAATCAAAATCCACACTTTAAAATCCTTACTGAAGATTTTATTCATGGATTTCCTTAAATATATTCGGTAAAATCTCATATTAGGTCGCATAATATAGCCCTTGTATATGTTATTTCCACCAAATTTACACCCCCATAAGTAGTAGGCATTAAGGTTGTCTACGGGAAGATTTTATTTCGCAAAACCTATTAAAGCTCAAATCTTGAATTTAGTGCCATTGCCTGTTTTGCCGCTCTTCATTCAAGCGGAATAAGTAGTCTTGTCAACCTGTCAACCCTTATTCCCTGATGACTCGCGCCACAGACTTCGGACAGCGTTGCCGATACGGAGGCTCCACCCCGTTCAACATAATAGAAAAGCAATTTAAATGGGTCGTGTTTGAAGCCAGTTCTATTTGGTAACATCGAGGCACGCGCCGTCTTAGCGGAGGTCCAGCATTTTGACGAAGGTATAATTGGTACATGAGTCGGCCTCTTTGTAAATTTAGTTTCTTTGAGGGAAAAGCAATGGCACTAAATTCAAGATTCGAGCTTTACCTAGGTGCCCGCTATAGGGTACTGTACACTCAAGTACCTCGTTAAAAAAACATTTTTTGCGTTTTCAGGGTGTTTCACAGCCGCCATGAAACGTGAAATGTACTTTGAATACGTCATAATCAGAGCTACTAAGGTACCTGACAACCTATGTTAATTTTGGTTGGGGTGCGATCCTTCTGAGTTAAAAATGGGATGAAAAATTATCAAAACGGTTTTTTAACTCCTCTGCCAGGTGCCGAATTCAGATGAGTTTAAAAAAGCGATTTTGATTATTTTCATCCCATTTTTAACTCAGAAGGAATGATCGCACCCCAACCAAAATTAGCATAGGTTGTCAGGTACCTAAATAGCTCTGATTATAGCGTAGGCGTATTCAAAGTACATTTCACGTTTCATGGCGGCTGGGAAACACCCTGAAAACGCAAAAACGTGCTTTTTTAACGAGGTACCTGAATGTACAGTACCCTATAGCGGGCACCTAGGTAATAGGTTTTGCGAAATAAAATCTTCCCGTAGACAACCTTAATGCCTACTGGCATTAAGGCTGTGCCATGGATCCGCCTCCCCTACTTGAAGGGTGTTACTGACAATTAATAAATAAATCTTAATGTGTCAAAGAGCTTCACTATATCTTTTACAAACAAGAAGAAACAGCTACATTTTAACTACTGTGTAAATAGTTCTGTCCTTGAGCGTGTTAATGAAATAAGAGATCTTGGAATAGTTTTTGCGTCAAATTTGTCGTTTAATCAGCATGTTTCAAAAATAGTTCCTAAAGCGCATAAAATGTTAGGATTTATAAATCGGAACTGTGTAGACACATTCAGTGTCTCTAGTGAGGCCTCAAGTTGAATATGCAATTCAAATTTGGAATCCAAACCATGTCACAAAATTTGCTGTTATAGAGAGAGTGCAACAACGATATTTCAAACACTTGTGCTTCAAGGCTTATAAGGAATACCATAGAGTAAATTATCTAGGTATGTGTTCTGACAACAATCTTAGTACCCTTGAAAAACGGAGGAAATTTATGGACATTGTTCTGCTTTTCAAAGTTGCTAATAACCTGCTTGACACGTCTCTAATTGAGTCATTAAACTACCATGTGCCACCAAGGAACACTCGAATTCATAAACTGTTTCATCTTCCCTCCAGCCGCATTGATGTGCACAAGTATTCGTGTTTAATAAGGTTGCAGGCTACGTACAACAATCTTTTATCATTGAATGGGTCTAATTTAGATTTGCACAATAGTAACATCCATCACTTTCGAAAACAACTAAAAGAAACAATTTAATCAACTTCACTAATGTCTATAGTCGCTCGTGCTTTCACATACAATTCATATTTCCACTTTACACACTCACACAATCATTCACTCAATCATACATGCAACGCAACACGCATACATTCATGTTTATATAATTTTTATAGTCATTTTTATGTAACTAATTTTACATTGTATTGTTGTGATTTGTATTGTTATAGTTTGGTAAATTACACTTGTGGGACATTTGTCCTGCTGGTAATGTGGCCACAAATAAATAAATAAATAAATAAAGTGGAATGACTGTTACGAAAAAAGCAGTGTTGGGTCCAGAGAGCGTGTTCAAGGCATATAACGCCTTTAAAATTGTCAAGAGATGGCGCTAGTGGTAACCGCGCGAATACAAAGATGTCGGCTAGGATGAGGTCGCTCACGCTGGCGCACCGTGAGGCTCCGTATGCGAGGGCCCCGTCAAACAGGGGCTATTTACAATATTTTGATCTAGTAAAATTTTGGAATGCCATTACATAGTTCTCACAACTGAAATAAATTAATGTGTGTACTAATTGGTGCCTAGTTAATAATCTGTCGGTGTAAATGAATATGGATACGATGTCATACTTGCTGTGACATGTTGGCAGGCACAACGCTGAAAATAAACTTTTATCTTGAACACATATCGCAAACCAACTGGTCACTTTTACATTCGATTCCAACTAAGTATTCTACTTACAATCTAGAAAAATCAAAGGGATCAAAATAGTCCAATTTGCATACAAAACTCAGACAGTAGGCCGTAATAGGAATTCTTAGCAATTCCCTAATTATTTTGCAAATAAACTTTACTGAAATGAAACTAATGTGACTAGGACCTACATATTTTTATTTTAAATCTGTTGAGCAATAAATAATACCTAAAATAAATATACATTTCAATAACAAAGTATGAATATACGAATTGAAATGGACAGTAGGACAACAAGTGGATATGAAACACTACATTTTAAACCCAAGTAATAATCAAATACACAAATAAACGATTATAAATAAGTAATTACCGAGTATAAATGGAAATAAATATGAAGTGCACATATATTTCCAAACAAAATGTGACATAATAATATTTATTATTATGCCAGACATCGCTTCATTAATTGGGAGTACTAAAAACTTCATACTAAATTGCCAAGTTTATAGTTGTTTGGAAACAATGAAAATAAAATCCGAAAGTAGATAATAGGAATTGTTTTCTACTACACTTGAGCCTAATCGTAAGCAATTTTTAATAACTATCTTTCTCTGCATTTTATTTTGTATTGTAACTATAAATAAGCAGGCTCGCTACATGTCAATTGTAAAACAACTTATATTTTGTTTCGTAGGAATTAAAACGTCCCAACGGCCAAGGGACAAACTTGTCTGTCTTCTGTTGTCTACTACGTAGGCCCTATACATGGCCGTGTGAGTATATTTGGGAGGAAAGGTATCCAAAGGATATTCAAATGTGACTGATCCATCATTCACGTTTTACTGAGTAAACCTTAGATAAAACGTTCAGTGAAGATTTCTGATGGTGGGAATCAACTCGACGACCTTTCAAATATGTGTCTCGCCGTCTCACGTGAACGGCAATGGGATGTTTGAACTACCCCTAACGATATTGCAATGTTGTTGCAACGATGTTTTTATAGTTTTATCATCCGTGGAATAAAGCAGACTAGCTACATAGTATAAACTCTATACTGAAAAAGTACAATTATTATTGTTATTCTGATTACAATCCATACCTACAATATTATTGTTTCGTGTTCTAAAATCTAAATACTTTGTGTTTGTTTATAAACCTTGAGGCCTAAACCACTATTATAACACCGTAAGATAGAAACAATATAAAGTAAATGCCCATCTTCGGAATTTACTTAGAATCTGGCCAGTACTCTCACAAAACTGTGAGAACCTAGATCTTACTTTATTTATTGCTATGTCATCTTCTTTGGTATAACTGTGCCGTCTACAATGGTTGGCTTAGTGGCTTAACCTTGTGCAACTCAGAACACAACAATATCGTTCACTATTCGACATATCTTTGACGAAAACTTCGCCGCGCCGTGTAGTTTAAGGCTATTCCAGAGCACTTTTACCGATATATTGAAAGTCAAAGGAAAAATGGCTGAAAGTTGGCTGGATGAAAGATGAACTTAAATAAAAAAGAAAAAAAAAACTTTTTTATTTTTTGACGGGACAAAAGCCCTATTTTGGCCATTATATGCAAATTTTGGGTCAATACGAAAATGAATGTTTTAGATGCAATATTAAGTTTTGAGCTATGATTTTTTTTCACTGTTTAACACACCTTTGTCTCTGGACTGAGTATAAGGGAAAATAATTTTCTGAAATAATGTTCGATGTACGATTTTTTTTGTCACATGGTACAAAACAGAGTTTTGAACCGGAACACGAAAAAAATCGTTCATCAAAAGTTATTTCATTAAATTATTTTCCCTTGTACTCAGTCCAGACACAAAGGGGAGTTTGAAGCAATAAAAAAAATGCATAGCTAAAAATTAAATATTGCATCTTTAACATTCATTTTCGTATTGACCCAAAATTTGCATATAATGGGCAAAATAGAGCTTTTGTCTCGTCCAAAAAAAATGTTATTTTTTTTCCTTCTTTATTCAAGTTTATCTTTCATCCAACCAACTTTTAGCCATTTTCCGTTGACTTTCAAAATATCGGTAAGAGTGCTCTGGAATAGCCTTAAACGCAAGCGATGCACACCCACCTTCGGAGCGACCGCATCTGAGCGTTTCGCCGTTTCTCCGCTTGGCGCGTGTCGTTTCTTTTTAAAGGCGAAAAGCCATGTCGGTAGAGATTGAGTCTGTATTATACTTCCTACCTCCCCTCCCCCCCCCCCCCCCACCAACACCCGCTCCCATACCACCTGCAGACCATCGATGCTGCAGACACACCATCAAAGGTGTCTTCCCACAGTGCCGCTTCCCGTAGGGCCATCAACCTTTTATTTCCCCCTATGCCATCATTTCTACCTGTCGATAAAGACCATGTTACAAGAAGCGTTGTTGGCCTAAGGGGAATTGATTTATTCACCCTGCATTTCATTATTAAAAATACAAAGAAGGTTTGTTGGCCTTAGGGTAATTGATTTATTCCCCTTAGGCCAACAGCTTATATGAATTATTTAAGGTAAGGAGTGGGGCGTTGTTGGGGGAATAGGCCTAAGGCTGTTGGCCTAAGGGGAATAATCAAATTCCCCTTAGGCCAACAAACCTTGTTTGCATATTCAATAATGAAATGCAGGGTGTTGGCCTAAGGGGAATAAATCAATTACCCCCAAGGCCAACAACGCCCTGCTCCTTACCTTAAATGATACATATACGCTGTTGGCCTTAAGGGAAAAAAATCAATTACCCCAAGGCCAACAAACCTTCTTTGTATTTTATTGGCCTAAGGGGAATTGATTTATTCCCCTTAGGCCAACACCCTGCATTTCATTACCGAAAATACAAAAGAGGGTTTGTTGGCGTTGGGGTAATTGATTTATTCCCGTTAGGCCAACAGCGTATATGCATCGTTTACGGTAAGGAGCGGGGCGTTGTTGGCGTTGGGGTAATTGAACAACGTCCCACTCCTTACCGTAAATGATACATATATGCTGTTGGCCTAAGGGGAATAAATCAATTACCCCAACGCCAACAACGCCCCGGCCCTTACCTTAAAATATGATACATATACGCTGTTGGCCTAACGGAAATAAATCAATTACCCCAACGCCAACAAACCTTCTTTGTATTTTCCATAATGAAATGCAGGGTGTTGGCCAAAGGGGAATAAATCAATTCCCCTTAGGCCATCAACGCTTCCTGTAACACGGTCTTTATCGACAGGTAGAAATGATGGCATAGGGGGAAAAAAAGGTTGATGGCCTTACGGAAGCGGCACTGTGGGAAGACACCGACGTGGCCAGTGTTGACCCTAATTATCATTTCTATACAACTTAGAGATGTTTATTTCCCAAATCTGAAATACTCTCAGTTTGCCGTTTTTCTCGGCGATTTTCTCTGCGCATCGCCAGTAGAAGATTTGCGAAGTGAGAGAGCGTGAACAGTTTTTTTTGTGATTAGGAAAGGGAAGAGTTGAATATTGGGAAATGTTGTGATAAATCTTGATTGTAGTTTTCGTTCATTCAATTGCAGTTGTATTTACAAATTGACGTGAACAATAATATTAGAATATAATAACATATTCATAGTACATAGTAGTATTAGCTATATGAGTTTAGTATAGGGAACCTAAGTGGGCGTTGTCCGGTTCTCTCTGGTCAGCGTGGTATAGGCGATTAACCCGTGCTAAATGTTTCGTAAGCGATAGCGCGAGAACCCGACCACAGACCGGAATTATATTCATACTGTAAGAAACTGTTTGAGTTTAGAATGCATAATATTATTATGCATTGTGAGGGCTGTGGCCTCACATCATGTTTTTGTTATTAGATATGTTTTTTAGTAGTCACTAGCAACGAACGTGTTGAAATGGATGTAAAATGATTGTGCTATGTTTTTGAAAGTATAAAGTAATTCAAATAAAGAAAGAATTATACAGTCCACATTTAAATAAGCCTACCAGTTTTAATCATTGGTCCTCCGGGCCGGATTTATCACGAGTTTGCTTTGCTTCGACAGTGTCAGCAACCAGCAGAAAACAGGTCAGACAAACTATTTATTACTTTAGCCTTTCAACATGGACACAAAACAAATCAAGCTTTGGGTCAAGCAAAGAGGTATTTATAAAGCTACCATTTCACGAATTCAGACGTTTGTCAGTAGTCTCGACATATCGCAGGATGTCAATAAGATACAAATTAGACTTGAACAGTTACTGGAAACCTGGACAAGGTTTGATGAGGTCCAAACCAATCTAGAGTTGCACGATGAAAACATAGACCACGAAGGAGAGAGGATCACCGTTGAAACTCTGGTTCATGACCTTAGAGCAACTATGTCAGGCTTGTTAGAACCTAGACAACATTTAGTTGACCTAGACGCCTCAAATGATGCAGTTGGCGCATCTCGCAGGCCTAGTAAGACTAAGTTAAACCTACCGTCTATAAAGTTGCCTAGTTTTGACGGCTCTTATACAAAGTGGCTGACGTTTAGTGACAGCTTCAGAGCTATGGTTCACGACAACAACGATGTGGCCATTATAGAAAAGTACTACTATCTGATATCTGTTCTAACAGGACAAGCATTAGAATTGATTCAAAATTTACCTCTGACTGAGAATAACTACACTGTGGCTTGGAAATTATTGGAAAATCGATATCAAAATAAAAGGCTGATAGCATCTCAACATCTTAAGGAGTTGATTGATATTAAATCAGTACAAAAAGAATCTGCAACTGAATTGTTACAATTTATCAACACAGTGTCTAGTAATCTAAATGCTCTTAAGGCCCTTAGTATTGAAACACCTTTGGAAGAAGTCATATTGTTACATCTATTCACCAGACGTTTAGATAGTAATACACGCAAAGAATGGGAACTCACTCTCAATGATCAAGCATTCCCATCACTTGATAGTTTCATCGCTTTTCTTGAACACAGAAGACAAGCTCTAGAAAACGTTCAACCCTTCAGTAACAGTAATTGTACAGATCGTAAGTTCATTACTGCTGAAGTCAAGGGAAGATTCAATCCAAGCGATAGAAAGTCTAATGCATACATTTCTAGGCCTACAGACACAACTGTACCTAAATGTCAGAGTTGCAATGAATCACATTCGTTGTACAAATGTGATGAGTTCAGGAACTTAAGCCTAGCTCAGAAACAATATTGTGTACAAAATAACAGGTTATGCTTCAACTGTCTTCGCACTGGGCACGTTGTCAAGTCATGCCACTCAAAGGGTTGCCGAAAGTGTGGCAAAAAAATCATACTCTGTTACACAATTCTAATCTTGAAAACGTGGGTTCTTCTGACATGCTTCAGAGAATTTCTAATCCTGCACCATTATGTGACAACACAGATAATGGTCACGAGGGAAGTTCAAACCAGTTTCAGAACGCATGCTGTGCATTCAAGGATATCCAATCACATGTTCTACTATCAACAGCAATAGTACTCATAAAAGATTGTAATGGCAAGCTTCAAGAGTGTAGAGCTCTTTTAGACAGTGGAAGTCAATCTAACTTTTGTACTGAAGATTTAGTTCAACGATTAGGATTGAAGAAACATAAGAACCACATTTCAATTCGAGGTATCAATAACGTAGCCTCAGAATCAAAGCATATAGTTGAATGCCAACTGCAATCTAAAGTAGGCAACTTCAATGCTAACTTGACATCGATTTAGCTGACCCAACATTCTTCCAGCCAGGAAGGATTGATCTGTTGATAGGGCAGAACTTTTTTCCAGCTTCTAAGGCCTGGACGAAAGTCAAGATTAGAGAATAATTATCCTATTCTACAGGATACAGAGTTAGGTTGGATACTGGCAGGACGTTTCCAACAAGTATGTGGCGATGCCTCTACTGCATCTGTTACCGCACACTTCTTGCAAACAGATGACAGTCTAGATCGGCAACTGCAACGTTTCTGGGAACTTGAGGAAGTCCACTCAAAGCCAAGAACCGACGAAGAACAAAAATGTGAGCGACATTTCCAAGAAACTGTGACAAGGAATAGTAAAGGGAGATTTGTAGTAAGGCTTCCATTCCAGGCAGATCATGAGACTCTTGGTAACTCATTCGATCAGGCAAGCTACAGATTTAAACATTTGGAAGGTCGGCTGCACAAACAACCAGAACTACGATTGGAATACAACAAGTTTCTTGAAGAATACGAAAAGCTAGGCCATATGGTACAAGTGCAGACAGATTCAGGTGTACATTCTGACAATGTATACTATCTGCCTCATCATGCTGTGTTTAAGGCTTCCAGCACCACAACCAAGACACGAGTTGTTTTTGACGCTTCAGCCAAAACTACGAACGGTAAATCCTTAAATGATATCCTGATGGTGGGTCCTACTATTCAGCAAGACTTGTGGTCAATCGTGGTACGGTTTAGAACACATCAAATTGCATTTACAGCTGACATTGCTAAAATGTATCGTCAAGTCAACGTAGATCCACGGGACACTCGATATCAAAGAATTCTCTGGAGAACATCGCCTGAAGAATCTGTCAAATGTTACGAGCTTACAACAGTCACCTACGGCACAGCTTCAGCTCCCTTCTTGGCAACACGATGCTTACAACAACTTGCCGAAGAAGAAGCTAGCAGCTATCCTCGCGCTACAGAAGTGCTAGGACGAGACTTTTACGTTGATGACTTGCTCAGTGGCTGTGACAATATCCAGGATGCTCTTCAAATTCAAGATGACCTGACCATGCTATTAAATAGTGGAGGATTCCCACTCAGAAAATGGAACCGACGAGAGTTACTTGAAGCAATACCTACAGAGTACAGAGAAACCCAGTTATCTCTTCAATTTGATCGCACAGACAGCGTTAAAACACTTGGTTTATTGTGGAATCCGAAGTCAGATAAGTTTCTCAAGTTATGGCTTCATAAACTAGACTGGGATGATCGACTACCACAAGAGTTATTGATGGAATGGAACAAGCTTCACCAACAACTTCCTTTTGTCAACAACATTGAAATTGACCGATTAGTTCTATGCAAAGCACCAATCATAGACATACAGATTCATGGTTTCTCAGATGCATCAGAACGAGCGTATGGATCGTGTTTATATCTCAGGTCAGTCAATGTTCAAAATGAAGTTAGTATTCATCTACTGTGCTCAAAATCAAGAGTAGCACCTGTAAAAAAGGTAACTCTGCCCCGTTTAGAACTTTGTGGCGCATTGTTACTAGCGCAACTGGTACAAAAAACACTACCAATCTTGAACCTTAAGATTGACAGCATACATCTTTGGACGGATTCAACCATTGTTCTATCATGGTTATCCTCGTCTTCAAATCGATGGGAAACATTTGTTGCGAACAGAGTATCCAAAATTCAAGAATACACTAATGTTAAGGATTGGAAACATGTAATTTCCAAACACAATCCAGCAGATCTTATTTCAAGAGGAACTGATCCTAAAACACTTAAACAACTTGATATATGGTGGCACGGACCTGACTGGCTACAGCAACCTACTCTATCGTGGCCCTCATCCGTCCCATCATTGAACAGTGACAATTCCATATCCGAAAAACGTAGAATTGTCAACACCATGTTAGTTACTAATACTGTAACAACCGAGATTATTTCCAAATACTCGTCACTCTCGAAACTGACACACGTAGTTGCGTATTGTTTGCGATTCAACTTCAATTGTAAGAATTCGATGTCAAGAAAGTCAGGTGTGCTATCTGCTGAGGAGCTGCAATCTGCTCTCAAAATTTTCATTAAATGTGTGCAAAAAGATGTTTACCTTCGTGAAATTCAAGAGCTTCAAGACAACGGTCAAGTTTCAAAGAAAAGCTTACTGTTAAATCTTCATCCATTTTTAGACGATGAAAAGTTCCTGCGAGTCGGTGGGAGACTAAATAATTCAGAACTTCCATACGATAACAAGCATCCACTTATTCTGCCACCAAATCATGATCTTACTAAATTGATTATCAATTCTGAACATCTCAAGCTACTTCATGCTGGTCCGCAATTGTTAACTGCATCATTGCGCCAGCAATATTGGATCCCCAGAGCAAAACAAGTAATCAAGAATTGCATTCACAAATGTTTACCTTGTTTCAAACTGAAGGTATCAACATCAAAACAATTGATGGGTCAATTACCTAAAGCCCGTGTTCAACCATCTCGTCCTTTTGTGAACACAGGAGTAGATTATGCTGGTCCTTTTTCAATAAAGACTGGATCAGTACGCAGCAAAACTACAATTAAATGCTATGTGCAATATTTGTATGCTTTGCAGTAAAAGCTGTACACTTGGAACTAGTGAGTAATTTAACGACTGAAGCCTTTATAGCAGCGTTAAGAAGGTTTACAGCCAGAAGAGGCAAGTGTCTACACATTTACAGTGACAATGCTACGAACTTTGTGGGCTCAAACCGTAAGCTTCAAGAGTTGCGTAGGCTGTTCCTTACCGAATCGTTCTGCGATCAGATCAAGGAATATGCTGCAAAAGAACAATTTACGTGGCACTTCATTCCGCCCAGTGCACCACACTTTGGTGGTCTCTGGGAAGCTGCAGTGAAGTCCATGAAATTTCATTTGAAACGTGTGGTAGGGACGGCTACACTGACGTTTGAAGAATTAGCTACTCTACTTTCTCAAATTGAAGCATGTATGAATTCCCGTCCTCTTACCGTTTTGTCAAACGATCCTAATGATCCAACGTTTTTAAGTCCAGGTCATTTTCTCATAGGCGCTCCATTAATAAGCCTACCTGAGCCAGACTTGCTTAACACGTCGACAATCAACCAGTTATCACGTTGGCAACGAGTCCAACATATGCACCAGCAGTTGTGGAAAATGTGGTCAAGGGACTACCTCAACGGACTCCAGCAACGACAGAAATGGTCTACTTCCCAAAACAACCTACAGCCGGGAATGGTGTGCCTTGTTCGAGATGATCGTCTGCCTCCTCTCCAATGGAAACTGGGGGTCGTAGAAAGCATCTGCCCAGGGAGTGATGGGCTAGTTCGAGTTGTCAACATACGATTAGGTCGCAACGTGATGAAGAGACCAATTCGTCATTTAATTCCTCTCCCTACTCAATGTCTTATGTAATACTTCTTTGTATTTTGATCTCCAATCAACGGGGGGAGTATGTTTGAGTTTAGAAGGCATAATATTATTATGCATTGTGAGGGCTGTGGCCTCACATCATGTTTTTGTTATTAGATATGTTTTTTAGTAGTCACTAGCAACGAACGTGTTGAAATGGATGTAAAATGATTGTGCTATGTTTTTGAAAGTATAAAGTAATTCAAATAAAGAAAGAATTATACAGTCCACATTTAAATAAGCCTACCAGTTTTAATCAGAAACTATCCAACCAAATACAAAAATTTGTAAAAAAAAAAAACGGCAGCCAAGCTCTCCTTCAAAAGTCTTCGGCTGTGAATGCTGTGAGATATAGAAGTTGAGCCAAGCTTTTTATTCTTTCTCCCTAGTTTCGCTTTGAAAATAGGGAGAAAGAATAAAAAGCTTGGCTCAACTTCTATATCTCACAGCATTCACAGCCGAAGACTTTTGAAGGAGAGCTTGGCTGCCGTTTTTTTTTTAAAAAAAAATTTGTATTTGGTTGGATATTACATCTTTTTGTTGTTCGTTTGCTATCATGGTGTGAATGATGGATTTTGAATGATTAAATTTGTTAAGTTCAAAGTTGTTTTTTGACATTTTTGGGCCCACGGCCCCCCCAAAGATACCCCTTGTGTTTTAAGCACTAGATATTTATAATGGTTAAGAGCATGTTTAATTTCAAGCTTGTACAAATTACTACACCTGAGTAATTACGCGTTTTGATTTTGATTTTGATTTTCCCCGGTCCCAATTGCCCGGTTTTGGTTATATGAGGTACATCTGAGTGTGGCCCAAGTTTCAAAGTTCTAAGATGAACCGTTTTCTCAGTATAGCGTATTATTCATAAGAGTACGGAATTACCTACTTTTGATAATTTTGATTTTCTCCGGTACCCGTTACCCAATTTTGCTTTCCATATTCAAAAGTGATAAAGAATGAGAGATATCAAAATGTATTCCACGTTTGAAACATCTCAGTTGTAGCGTTTTCTTTGAATGATTCATTTCTTAAAGTTCAGATATGTTTTTTTTGTCATTTTTGGGCCCATGGTCATCCCCAAATTTAGCCCCTTGTGTTTTGGACGCAAGATATTTATAATGGTTAATAGCATGTTTAATTTCAAGTTTGTACAAATTACCACGCCTTGGTAATTACGCGTTTTGATTATCATCCAAATTTTGATTTTCTCCGGTCCCTGTTACCCGATTTTGGTTTTGAAAGCAAACGTCACTGCGTCTGAAGTACATCTAAGTGTGGTCCAAGTTTCATAGTTCTAAGATTTACCGTTTTCTCTGTAGGCTAAATTAATTTCCGTGGAGAATTAGCTAGCCAGCCAGCTACCAGCCAGCCAGCCAGCCACCAGCCAGCCGAAAGGAATTTGACGATGTTGAGAGCCTTTTTTAACACAGAACGAGTTGTCGGATCGGGTTGATTTTTTTTTTGTGTCATGGACCACATACCAGGTTATATACCGAGTTTCAAGATTGTAACTCTTTCGGGGCGGCGTGTGCAGATAGCTGAAAACCCCCCAACTCTCGTAGCTGTATATAGGGCTGGAGTTCGTGTCGCCTAAGCAGTCGCATGCGCTTGTCTGCCGGGCGACGACCGTCGCTCTAGATAATCTTTCCTCTTTGCGTGGATATACATAACTCTGCTCTATCACAAATATTAATGACATTTGTTTTGAGTAGAAGTGAACTCTACATTTACACTGTTGCCAAACCTTCCAAATTGCTCATGAAAAAGCACGTAAAAACATTTTGTCCGTGGCATCAGCATAACACTTGGTATCCGACTTGCTTTGTGGCTACTGTGAGGTCACTGGGTTGTACTAGATTATACATTACTAATAAAATATCCTTTAATGTGCCAACAAAATCTTGAATGCGAAGTACATTTAGCAACCATGGACAGGCGCGTGGTATGCGAGGATGCCACAGCTGCACACAACGTGGCTGCGTCTCGCTTAGGTTGCCGCTCAGTCAGTGTACATTTGCGACAGCGCGCAAACATGGGTCCATTTAACTCATAATAGTTTGAATTTAGGAAGCGTCATCGAGCAAAGAAGAATGCCATCATCTTCTTCACAAAATTATGCATCTTGTGATGTTATTGGTTTAGATTTCTTTTGCGCGAGTCAAAAGATACGGCGAGTTACATTTTCGTACAATGCTAATTCTTATGGGCGCTGAGACCAGAGAGAACCAATTTCCTTCCCGCCTTCAAAACTTAGGTTCCCTATTAGTAGGCCAACACATTACAATCATAATATTCATAAACTTCATAAATTCGTATTTGGAGTCAAGTCTGTCACTGAAACAATAACTGATTTAATTTCCAGAGATGTCATAGACATCCACAGGGGGGGGGGGGGCAGTGAACCAATTTTATAATGCAAAGTAAACTCAAGTCAAAGTACCAAAGGTGACAATTTTACGTCAAGGGCACTTCATCTTTGCATCAAATCTCTGTAAAATCCACATTGAGGATAAAATATTGCAACTTTTTTTCGACATATACGTATTGAAACCTAAATTGTGTGGTTTTTTTTTTACTAAAATTAATAGCAAAATTATCTGAAGTAAAAAATTACAACAATATATTTACTTATAACGTCTTGGTCACTTCATCTTTCCTTTCAAAATAATACCTCAGATAGATCGCTGTAAAAGACGAATTGAGGCTAAAATAACCCGCAAAAAATTTCGCCTCTTGTGGTTGGGGCTCGCCCCAGAGCCCTTGGGGCCCCCTACAATTAGTTGCTCCCTTACGAAAATATCCTGCGGACGCCCATAAGTGAGGTCTTGATACTTCCAAAAAATATGAATGATGATTATTATCCCGACTGGTTATAATGATTATTGAAATAGTGTCTCGGCCTAAATATTGTTGTGGATAGCAGCAGTCATTATTGTTATAACCAAAATAATGTAATAATCACAGTATGCTCTTTGCCCCGCAATTACTGGGAATCCATGAGTGAACAGGCGCGTAGAAAGAAGGATGGGATGGGGGGGATAATGAGAATTCCCTCCCCCTGCCCCAATTGAATGCTAGACATCCAGTCACGCCATACATCATCAAGGCTACAACTGAAAAACTAATTAGTCAGAATACTATAGGATGTATTCAGTGCTTGCGCATGAGGAAGCGAAAAAACTTATATCCACCCCCCGCCACCACTTGAAATATAGCTTTTGTGCGGCTCGGCTAGTAAGTGAATGTGAACAAATACGAATTTACAAAATAAATAATCGAGGTCCTCTGATAAAGGGATTGTAAATTCGTAAAGGTCATTGCGCATCCAATGTTGAGAAACACTTATTAGTGTGTTCTCAATGAACTTAGGCCATACTCTATTTTTAAATGAAATAAAACACGATACGAACCAAGTTTATTTGAAAGTAATATCTGTTGGTCGCACTCGCCTTATTCCTCATCCGCTAACGCGTCGCAACTAAACCAACAAAATCGCTCGCCCGTCCTAACCACCCCGTTCAGCTGATTTTGACATAGTCACACAGTCGATTAATTGACGTACCTCGTCGTATATTTCCTGGAGACACCTCAGCTCAATCCTCCCCAAAAAATATATTCGTAAAACGTACTGCTTCCACAAAAATACTTCTCAAGAACTTTGATCATATTATTGACGAACTTTTATATAACTAAAAACGGAACTTGAATCTTTTTAATAGTTCTTCATTTAAAAATTGAAGTCTGAACTAAACTTCAGTAAAATAAAACTTCCCCTACCCTGACCAAATCATTATCACGACTAGGAGTTGACCCCGATGTCCAACTGACGTTTGACACCGGAACCAACATAATATGAAACTACGCTCAACGTGGCTGAACAGTACATAGCCATAAAACAAAAAAAACAAGAAATACACCCAAACTGTCACTGGGCTTGCGAATCCCACAAATACAGCAAATATAATATCGTTGAGTGAGTGACTCACTCAACGATAATAATATTATGAAACTTAGCTCAACGTGGCAGTACATAGCCATAAAACAAAAAAACAAGACATACACCTGAACTGTCACTAGGCTTGCGAATCACACAATAATCGTTAGGTGATTTATGATTATATAAGTAAGCAACAGAGAACAGTGAAAAGAAAAAAAAAATGTCCGAACATTCATTTAGTCATGGCTATTTGTTACAAACGGACTTGCTTCTGGCTAAACAGAAAACAGTAAACGGCCACGAAATAAAAGCAAATAGGCTTTAAAGTATAATATATCCCCCCGAAATACAAAAATTTGTAAAAAAAAAACGGCAGCCAAGCTCTCCTTCTAAAGTCTTCGGCTGTGAATGTTGTGAGATATAGAAGTTGAGCCAAGCATTTCATTCTTTCTCCCTAGTTTCGCATTGAAAAGAAGTAAGATCATTTCGCCTGTTGACGAGCGCCAAGCCAACCATTTTCGTGGTATAAAAAAAAGTAAAGATTTTAAACTCAAAATCATAAAAAAAATTACTTGGCCATTAACTTTTTAGAGTCTTCGTACCAAAATCAATTGCCAAGTAATTTATTTTATGATTTTGAGTTTAAAATTTTTACTTTTTTTACCACGAAAATGGTTGGCTTGGCGCTCGTCAACAGGCGAAATGATCTTACTTCTTTTCAATGCGAAACTAGGGAGAAAGAATGAAATGCTTGGCTCAACTTCTATATCTCACAACATTCACAGCCGAAGACTTTAGAAGGAGAGCTTGGCTGCCGTTTTTTTTTTTTTTTTTTTTACAAATTTTTGTATTTTGGGGGGATATCACATCTTTTTGTTGATTGTTTCATATCAAGGCGTGAAATACGTGAAATACGTGTAAAGGTGGATACAGTGCCTTTTAAAACAGATTGTCTAGAAACAATAGCTACCATCTTTTGTTTTTGTTTACAATCTGTAGTTGGCAATATACAATGTTTTTATCAAATTTCCTATGGTTAATGTCGTCTTGGGTGTTTGTGTGAATGATTTGTTGACCGGAATATAACACATTGACGCATAATTTTAATCAGCAATTACAATATTAAAATTGTATTAAATACGTCCTAAAGTTTTTCCCAGAGTTAAGGGTGGTAGCGTTGAGTGACTAATCGGTGGTAGGGAACAGTGGAGGTGAAATATCGCTTGCCTCCTGGGCCCCGATTCATGTACATTTATCCCGGGTATAAGTGGTATAAGGACGGTATAATGCAGGACATGGCAGGATAAGGCCTGGTTAAGTCTGAGCAACTCTCATCCAATCAGAAATTTTCAATCCAACAACAAGTACAACAAATGTTTTTTCCACTGCATTCCACAGCCATGTAAATCAGCAGATTTGCAAAAGAACACTAAAAATTTGCACCATCTTTTGTTTTACATTTTTATTTATTGACAGAAGATTGCGTGAGATCATTAAAAGAAAAGAAAAGGCGTATTATTGCCGTAAATTTTGGAATAGCCTAGGACTATCATACTATTGTTCATCTGCATAAGGCTTTTAGTAATCAAAACTAGTTATTTGTGCGGGATGTGTGTCAAAAGCTCAAAACAAGGTCGTGCAGGCCTAGGGTTGCCTAGGAGAGGCCAAGGGCTTGTCAAACGTGTTATGTTAGTATTAATTTTATCTAGTCCTATAGCCTAATCGAACTTTAGGCCTACACTGTTGTATTATGAATAATTTTCTACATCTGGGCCTAGGCCCGAGACAGTTTCTGATTTGTTTTATGAGGGTAATGACAACTTTTCTCGTTTTACACATAGATGCAAAATTTAAAATGTCCGCCATCTGTTTACATATTTTCTTATCCCCGTGCGAGGCGGGATAAGTCTTCATGAATTGGATTCGGAGTTATACCGCACTTATACCACCTAACTCTGCTTATACCGGGATAAAAATGTACATGAATCGGGGCCCTGGCGGATTATTATGTTTCATATTATTATGTACCATCATGCCAAATTTCATGCTGATAACTCATTCGGTGCCTTCATGGTGAATGCTGGAAATCAAGGTAAAAATAATATAAACTATTAGGGATGGGGGTTGAAAAAATGTGGTTTAGGAAATGAGAATAGGCCGATTGGGTTAAAACACATTAGAACATAATTTTAATAACTAATTTGATTAAAAATTCAATTTTGGGTTAGAGCTATGAATTATTATAATTTTAGGGGATGATTTAGGGGCTGTTGGGGGTGGAATATTGATTGTCTCTCGGCGGAAGTGTGTGAGTATGTGGTACATCTAAGTGTGGTCCAAGTTTCATAGTTCTAAGATGTACCGTTTTCTCTGTAGGCTCTTATTCCTCTCTCTGGCAGAATCCCCCCCCCCCCAACCAGCAAGCCGAAAGATTTTCGTCGATTTTTACGCACTTTTTTAACACAAAACGGGCTATCGGATCGGGCTGATTTTTTTTTTTGGTATGTCATGAACATGGACCACATATCAGGTCATATACCGAGTTTCAAGATTGTAAATCTTTCGGGACGGCGTGTGCAGATAGCTGAAAACCCCCCCAACTCGGGTAGCTGTATACAGGGTCGAGTTAGTCATCGCCTTCTAGCATTCGCGTGCGCTTGGCTGCGGGCGAACGACCGTCGCCCTAGATTATTACATCGAACAATAAAGTGGCAAAGTTTCCGATTGCAATAATTTATCAGAAACAAATCTTAAATTAAAGAAATTATTTGCGGTCATTGCGGTCGTTTCGATGTGCGTAATCTGATAACTTTGCAACGCAAATCCATACATTGATAAATCATTCATTAAATCAATCAATACATAATATATCAACAATGACTGAGTAGGAGGCTCAATGAAGAGCTTAGATAAATTCAATAAGTGTTATCAATTTATTGTATATAGGCGTATAGGATTCCCCGTAGCGCTCAGTGAATGAGTTTTCAATAACACGAACGTTGTGGTTAGTTGCTCGTCTAAATTGTATGCCTGACCACGCCAGTACTATTTATAACTCCATGGCCTGACAATACAATTATTGTATTAATAAACACGTATTTTTTTTATAATTATTAATTCATGAAATTATATTTGAGATCAGCAACTCCTGCACATTGCAAAATGTTTTTAATCGAAGCTCTACGACCAAAATTAACATTTCACATGCTTTACTATCTCCGAAGTTGGTAACCTATTTGCTGTGAAATGCTAATTTTTGTCGTAGAGCTTTGATTAAAAACATTTTGCAATGTATTGGAGTTGCTGATATCAAATATAATTTCATAAATTAGTAATTAAGCGAGCGAAGCGAGCGTTTCCATTTGACTCTGCCGGAAAAAATAGTCACTGGTTCTGTTTTTGTTTTTTGTTTGTTTTTTGTATTTTTTTTTGTTTGTATGTCTCGCCATAACGTTCGAACGGAGGCTCGGATCGAGTTGAAATTTGGACCATCCGCAAGCTTCGTTCTCGATTGAATGCCATTAGTTTTGTGGCAAAATCATTCAAAAAGTTAAAAAGTTACATTAAAGTTAATCGAAAGTTTTTTTTTTCAAACTAAACGGCGACAAAATCTGAGGTGGCCAAATGATTTAGAATGTCCGTCCGGTCACGAATATGTTTATTTTATTTTGATCCGATAAGTAGTGTAGATGGAAATTACATTATATCAAAAGTAACATTTGTTGTGTTTGTTGTAACGTCCAGTTTGGTCTAAGGGCCTCTTCTTTTGTTTGAGTCATGGAACTACTGTGGAGCGATCTGTGGCAAACCCACTAACTCGGTGGTGAAAAACCGTTATTGAAGGAATATTTGATTGAGTGTAGACCAGTGTAGACATTGCGCTTCTGTCCCGTTTTTAGCAAGTATAATAATTACTATCTCGGCAACGATTTCAGTAAATGTTGTTAACAAAATCCACTACTAGCGCTACTTCGAATAATTGTTCTAGCTTATGTCAAACTCACAAAATATGCACCACCATTTCGTGCAAATGTTATATAATAGCTCAATTCAACATTTTTTTCCTTCATTTTTGGTAATGTTGATCGTTAATATTATTAATAGCGCTAATAGGTTGAACGTTTATCTGAGAATTTAGTAAATATTTTATTATTAGTTTGTGCGTAATCGGCGCATCTTTGAACCTCTGTTGCGAGTAGCAAAACAGCATGTTCCGAACGCTCTTAAAAGAACTAGTTCCAGTTACAAGTTCCTCATTAGAAAAAGGAACTTTTTCCAGTTCCAAGTTCCTCTAAACTAGGTGGAACTAGGGCGTTCCCAAGTTCCTTTCCAAATGGAACTAAGTTCGTAAAAAGATTCTTATATTCGATAAGAATTTTTCTATGGATATTCTTGAGAGGGTCAATGATCAGTATGCGGATTTGTACTCGAAAATATACTAAACAAACAACTAACAAAATTCTGTACAACCCATAACCTTATACCTGCATCACAATCAGGGTTCAGGGCTTTTCACAGTACTACAACAGCATTAGCCAACATAACAGACGATATCATTAGAGCCAATGTCAAAGGACAGGTAACAACAATGGTGATGCTAGATTATTCCAAAGCTTTCGATACTATCGATCACAAACTTTTACTTGCAAAATTCTCATATTTTGGCATATCCAATTTAGCACTTTCAATATTAAAAGACTTTATTACGAACAGGTCACAAATTGTCATATCAAATTCCAAACTTTCAGGGCCTAAATCAATAGTTAAAGGAGTACCACAAGGAGCAATCTTAAGTCCTTTAATGTTCACACTTTACACATCAGACCTAATGAAGGACCTCAGTGTTTATAAGGCTCATTATTATGCAGATGACAGTCAACTATGTCTATCCTACGACCCGCGTGCTGCCAAAATCGCAGAACTAGAAATGAAAACTGACCTCACGTATGTCAGCGAAACGTCAAAGAAGCACGCCCTTCAATTAAATTCAAGCAAAACGACTGTTATTCATTTTGGAACAAAACACGGACGACAGGTTTTAAAAAACAACCCACCTATCTTACAAATAAATAATGAAACTCTCCCAACTACTGAAACTACGAAAAACCTTGGCCTGATCATGGACTCTGAGTTAAGATTCACAAATCACATTAGCAAAGTCATTCAACACACTTTTTGTAAATTTAAACATCTTTACAAGTTTTCCAGAATATTGCCACAAAAGGTAAAACAGCTATTAGTGGAAACACTCATTTTGTCGAAATTCGACTATGCAGATATTGTGTATGGTCCGTGTCTAGATAGTATACAAAAGAAACGCGTACAATACGCTCAGAATGCATGCATACGGTACACACTTGACATGAGAAAATACGATCACATCTCGTACAAATACAAAGAACTAAAGCTACTAAAAATGTCAAATCGCAGGTTGCTCCATCTAGCGTGCCTAACACAAAAAATCATGAAGTTGGGTCTACCTACGTATCTCAGAAAAAAACTTCCCCTCAGGAAAGCATCACATTCTCGAAATCTTAGAAACATAAATGAAATATCCATATTCCCTCACTTGAGCAGCGGCTTCAAGAAATCGTTTACCTACAACGCTGCACACACATACAATAACATAAAAATTGACACAAATCTTTCTCATCCACAATTTCACTGAATCTTAAAACATCTTTATTGAATGGACAAACATAAGTTCATAAAAAGGGAAACATTTTATAGTTCGCAATATGTCATGTTCGGTGATGGCCATTTGTATTTACTAGTTGCTATATTATCTATTGCTCATTACCTGTTCCTAATGCTGCACATACTATACTTAATTTAAATTATATATTCCTCGACTATCCTCATCACTATGGAAACATTTTGAAGTGTGCTAAACTGTAAACCTAAACATTGTGTTGCCGTGTGTTTATTAACTAAACATAATTATTATAATTAATATGTAGATTAGCCGTAAGTTATGTTAGTTAAGGTCAATTGTAAGAGAAGCCATTTTGGCTTAAATTCGCCTTTTTCTTCAAGAGAAATAAAGACATTATTATTTATTATTATTATTATTTATTATTATTATTATTATTATTATTATTATTATTATTATTATTATTATTATTATTATTATTATTATTATTATTATTATTATTATTATTATTATTATTATTATTACTTAAAAACAAGGATTTGCAAAGAATGCATAACATATGGTTGAGATTGGAAGAATAAAGTATTTCATGCTGAGTGTGGGCTGTGTGGACTTTCACGACCTGTCGTTGTGTTGTGCCGTGTTTCGCTAGCCGTGCCTCATCATCGACACGACGCAACTACCCAAGAAATCATTCAAAACTCAAGGATGATTGTATTGAAATCGTGCAGTTTAGCTGGCAATGCAACTAATGATGACGAGAAACTCAGGGGGAGGGTCCACTGACTGGAGGGATTGGGGGGGGGGGTGACAAGAATTAAATATAACAAAAAAGGCAAATTTTAGATTTTCAGGAAACTGAGCAAGTACACTATGATTTGGCTCATTCACCCGTTATACATTGGTATAGTCAAGTAATTATAAAAGGAACTGGTATAAAAATAAGTTACAATTCCTGGAAAATTGGAACTATGGCATTCCTTAGTTCTTGGCTGAAAAATAGGAACTAGTTCCTTCCTTAGTTCCTTGAAAACTACTATACTCAAACCGTGGGTTCCTTGTCCCAGTACCTGAGCGAGACCCTTCTTTTAATTACATCCGCTCCGGCTGGCGGGCAATGGATAATACATAGAAAATACAGGTAATTCAAATAGTGAAGTAGTCAATAAAATCACACATTTTATAAACTATATTTAAAAATTCTTACTTGAAGTGTGTAGCTGATAGATAGCACCATAGACGAATCTACCAGTTTTTTTGGTTTTTCTTGCAGCTCAATTTTTAGCCACTTTTATTCAATCCACGTTGCAAAAATAAATGGCTCAAAATTGAGCTACAAGAAAACAAAAAAAAGTAGTAAATTTGTAAATGTATTATGTCAGCTAAACACAATTTCAAGTAAATGTTTTATAAAAATATAGTTTATAAAAAGTGTGATTTTATAAGCCGGAGCGGAAGTAATTAAAAGAAGAGTCTTGCTCAGGTAGTGGGACAAGTAACCCACGGTTTGACTATAGTTCCTACCCAACACTGGAAAAAAGAATATTAAAAGCATTTTCCACCCACATCGCAAGATAGGGGCCTTACTAGGAAAATGTTTAAGATTGCATCCCTCTGAAGAACCAGGGTGTTTACGAAGTTTCGTGTAGTACGTGCGAAGAATGTGTATAGGCCAAACTAACAGGCGCATCTCGGTGAGGGTAGATGAGCACCGTCTTGCTGTTGAACAAAACAAGAATACTTCGGCTTTGGCTCAACACGTCAGGAACACAGAGCACAAAATTGATTTAGAGGCATCTAGAACTCTGGCGACGATACAAAATTACCCTCTTAGAATAGTAAAGGAAGCAATAGAAATAGAACAGTGACCTTACAGTTTAAACAAACGGGACGATGGGCAACGGGTACCACCTTCGTGGCTGCCAGAGCTCCACAAGCACAATCCCCACTTGAAAAACTCCTCTCGGGGCTATTCAAGGGAGAAGGTGGCACTTTCAAAGAGCATTGAGGAAATCATCAACGTACCCGATAAGATTAGGTGTGAAACCAACATGCCCTGTTAGACTCGGGGTACGTTGACAAGAAGTAAGGCTAGGGCACAAGTGCTTTAGGCTTCGAGTCCCGCGCCACAAGGCATGACAACACGTGGGTCGCCAGTCAAAGGAGGAGAACCGTTCAGACTCGTCGCGGTGACCCTAGATGATGGGGGATGTTATTTCCCTCGAAACGTCGGGTGGGGTGGTGTGGTGGATGCAAGGCAATCCATCTACTCTATTATTATCGAGTGACACAACCCAGAAAAACGTGAATTATAACACGCACGCACGCACGCACGCACGCACGCACGCACACACACACACACTCATATATATATATATATGATAAAAACAAGGATCTTGGGTAAAACCGCGTCGAAAATAAGATGAACCAGGGCAGAACCTGGGCGTCCACCGACGTTTTGTCTGTACTACGTCAGACATTTTCAAGGTTGACTATGACTCTACGGAGGTTGGAGTCACAGTGGTTGGCAAGCACGCAGCGCCCGCCTTATATAGCCTCGGCTGATGGTGCGAGGCGGCGAGGTTACATAGAAAATAGGTGCGGGGCGGCGAGGTCATATCGTGAAAAGGTGCGGGGCGGCGATGTCATATCGAAAAAAAATACGGATGGTGGCAATTGAGAAGCAAAATAGCACAGCTTACTGTAGTGAAACCTTTTTAGTCCGGCTTCTTGTCATAGGGCCTGATTGGTTGTCTTTTGAAATGTTATTCGTGCTTAGAATTATTGAATCTGAAAAATTCTAAGCACGAATAACATTTCAAAAGACAACCAATCAGCTATTTTGCTTCTCAATTGCCACCATCCGTATATTTTTTCGATATGACATCGCCGCCCCGCACCTTTTCACGATATGACCTCGCCGCCCCGCACCAATTTTCTATATAACCTCGCCGCCTCGCACCATCAGCCGAGGCTATATAAGGCGAGCGCTGCGTGCTTGCCAACGACTGTGACTCCAACCTCCGTAGAGTCATAGTCAACCTTGAAAATGTCTGACGTAGTACAGACGAAACGTCGGTGGACGCCCAGGTTCTGCCCTGGTTCATCTTATTTTCGACGCGGTTTTACCCAAGATCCTTGTTTTTATCCTATGACGGGCCGCGAAAACCTACAACAATCCATATATATGAATATTAGGTTTTTAAGCATAAGCCCGCTTTAAGGACATAGTTATTGATTCATAGCAGTTGTCGAAAAAGTTTGCCCCGACTGGGGTCCCCAGACGGGGCAAACATTTTCGACAACTGCTATGAATCAATAAATATATATATATATATATATATATGTTCTGTTTTAGGCTTTCGTGATTAATTATATATATATATATATTATCTATATTTTAATATATATATATATATGAAAATAGGTTTTGAGGTAAAATGCGTGTGATGATTTACTAATAAATAATATTTATTACCGACGTTTCACTAGGTTTCACCTAGCTTTATCAAGGTATAAAACAAAAACAAAATGGAATACAAGTACAAGATGAAATAATTACAAGATATATATATATATATATATGTTCATTAGAGCTATCCGACAACGTTTCGTGCTATAATTACAAAGCATTTTTTTAAAGTCGTATACATTTTGAAAACAAAACTAATAACAAAAGAAAACCAAACAATCTACTTTCCAAGGTGTAACAAAAACATGAGCTTAACATTTAAAACAGTGAAATCAAAATAGGTACTAATGCTGGTTACTCAACCTTGACTTTGATTTATGACTTCTAGTAGTAGGACCAGTGCAAACGGCCTCCAAATTAGCGTTGTTAGTAACAGGCGTACCGTACAAGAGCTCTACTCTGGCTCCTAGTTATAGGGCCAACATTACTAGCTTCTGGTATATCACTAACATGTTGTGATGTACTATCCGTACTAGTCGGTAGTAAAGGTGGAGTAGCTACACCTCCATTTCAAGGCCGTTAGAGGTCAAATACAAATCAAATGCAGTGAAAACCTTGCAACCACATCACTGTGCTAAGCTTGACTTCTAGTCATCTTTCTCACAGGCTGATTCTGTTCTTCAATTGCTGCAATCCTATTCGACATGTCTTGCGTAGAATCTCTAGAACTTGTTGGACTAAAATTTTGACTTCTTGTCACACTCTCGTTGGAGGACTCTGGGCTTCAACTGTTAACAAAGGGCTTATAGCACAGTGATGTGGTTGCAAGGTTTTGACTGCATTTGATTTGTTTTTGTACTTGCCATTTGGTTTGCCTTTGTAAGGCGGTTTTGTTTCTTTATATTTTTACTGTAATGCTGTGCTGATGTTTTGTTTTTATTGTTTTTATGTCATGTCTTCTTGTGAATGAAAGCCAAGTCGTTTGAAACGTCGAAGAGTTAAGTAAATATTTGTTTTAAAACATTTTATTGCGTGATTATTTCCGTAAAGTGTAGAATAACATTTGCAATGAATCACGAAAGCCTACAACTAAATATATATTAATATATATTTATTTGTAAGGTTTAATTACCAACGTTTCGAAACCTACGTAAGAATATATTATATAATATATTATATATATGATAAAAACAAGGATCTTGGGTAAAACCGCGTCGAAAATAAGATGAACCAGGGCAGAACCTGGGCGTCCACCGACGTTTCGTCTGTTCATCTTATTTTCGACGCGGTTTTACCCAAGATCCTTGTTTTTATCCTATGACGGGCCGCGAAAACCTACAACAATCCATATATATATATGTTTTGTCTTAAGCTTTCGTGATCCATGGTTAATGTTTTAAGTATCTTTACGGTAAATAATCACGCACAGTATTATAGAAAATAACTTTTAATCCCAACGTTTCAGAAAAACTATGTTTCCATTTTCAAGGGAAGGGTAAAGGGTTCTAGACGAACGTGGGACGGTCCGGACGGGCCCAACCATCTTGTCTAGAAATTTGGGATCCAGCAAAATGACTAGAAGTCATACTGCAGCTCTTGAAAAGTATGAGACTGAGCCGCCTGTGGTACCAAGACATGAAGACAGCGATAGGCCTGCTAGAATGGTCACAAGAAGTCACACTCACAATGCAACCAAGTGATTTGATTTTAGGTTCACTGCAATTGGATCTTTGTAATTTTCTATGTTTGCAAGGTAGTGTGTTTTTTGTTTCTATTTGTTTATTTTTATAATGCTGTTGTTGTTTTATTGAATTTTTGTTTTACCCTTCCCTTGAAAATGGAAACATAGTTTTTCTGAAACGTTGGGATTAAAAGTTATTTTCTATAATACTGTGCGTGATATTATATATACACAATTTTATATTTCGATGTTTTGCTTGAACAACACACATGCAGGCTACATGTCAATACAATCTCGAAACGAGTACGGTATTTAATTTGATGGCCTATGATGAAGCAATCCAAATTTGTATTTACAACAACTATAGCATATTTTCCAATGTTATTTTATCCAGCTGACAGTCCCCGACTTTCTCAAACAAATAACCTTTCAGATAAGACTTAAAAACAAGGTAAAATATTCATGTTTATATGAGAGAGATGGAGTTGAATTCGTATCCACCAAAAAAGGTACAGAAGGTACATCAAGGTGAAAATTTCAGTTTTAAAATCATCACAAATAACGAGGTTGTTGGAAAAATATAACCAGTAACCATGACAGTTTACGGACGAGATGGTAATACAAATAGTTTTAAAGCTTAACTGTTAAAATAAATTAAAACATAAATAACATAAATTAACATTTGTTAATGCCATTTCCATGCCAAATTATCATCAATTTATAATTAATATTAAGATACAGACCATTATTTGAATTAAATATTTAAAATTCATTATTTGGAAGATGTAAGTCAGACGATAAACTAATTTATGTGATGTTGATATACTGAATTTCAACTAGGAAGTTTGAAATGGAATAACAACAATGGGCAAATGCAATGCAAAAGCAAACAACAAACAAAATGTAATGGACCTTACAGTTGAATTAGCCCAGTCATATGTGATTTTTGCCCAATGCTGTGGTTAAAAAAATATTCTATAAGTCTGAAACTTGGCATATATATAGAACGCATTATCGGAAATAAAAACCAAAGTCCCCAAACATATATCGTCTGGTTTACTCGTAATGGCGGATCGAAGATGGCGCCCAGTCCGATTTGCATTGTTTTTTTCATCCATCTGTATCTGACATCAGCCATCTGATTATAACGATTTAGACACAGAAATAAAGCCAGTGAAATTTACTTAACGTACGGTTTAAAAGATATTGCATAAAATTCAAAATGGCCGTGCTACGTCACAATTTAAACAACAGAAAAACGAGTCCAAATATTTTTCCATTACATTGAAAATGTAGAGAAAACTAAAAGAAACTTCGAAAAATATAATCAATAGTTTTCTGACGGCTTATTCATCATAATAAATTTCTAGTATTTTTAAAGGAAATCGGTTGATCGATTCTCGAGTTACGGTGTTGGTATGAGGCACGGACCAAGGATGAAATTAATAGAGTAGACCGGTCGAGATATAGACGAATGTTTTATGCTAGCATCAAAATGTGAAACAAGAGGTTCGTTTGATTTACTTACACTTTTTGTAACTTAACACTTTCTGTGCTTAAGACCGTTTTAGTATTAAGTGCAATAATTACAGATATCGCGTTTTATTTCAGAGTGTAGGGACGAAAGTTATAGTGTAGCACTTTCTACACTCTAATGTGATGCAAAACGTGGAATGAACAAAAGGTGCCATAACTAAAAAATGTTTGACAAGAGAAGTGCATAGAATTATTTACAATTGGTAAAATGAAGGTATTCGCCAAGAAATTATTTATATAGAACAGATGGTAAGAGGGCCCCGTGTCATGATTGTTTTCAATTGTTTGTGAAATGCGAGTAGGCTTCTCTAGCTAGGCTTCGTTACCAAAAGTGAGGTTATGTTTATACAGTTGCAGTAGCCTATGCCTAAGTAATTGTTTATTTACTACCTACATATCGAAAGTATAGGACGCAAGCTTAATAATACTAAAATTCGGCCGTAAGTGGCACCAAAACCATCCATTCTTCATTAAAACAGTGGCTTGTTATAGTGTTGGTGTTTATCATTATAATGTTACAATATTGTGCAGTGTGCACTCTTAAGAAAAGCATGACATTTCTCTTTTTCAGGCGCGTTGTTGGATGAGCGTAATTTTTTAAAAACGAAAAAAGCGAAAAATTGCGATTTTCACGAGAAATAATTTTCCGATTACCCTCAAATTTCACACGAATATATTAGTTCATAAAAATAAAGATTCTGTGAAAAAATCATTACAATCGCATAAAGCATGAAGGTGTTATAGGGCCTAAGTCGAAGAAATTTTTTTTAAATAGAAAAAAAATTATAAAATTGCGATTTTCATGAGAAATAATTTTTCGATTGCGCTCAAAAACGTGGCAGTTCTTCAGAGATTTCGAAGGCCTCCACAAAATTTCATCGCAATTGGAGTATCGGTTTAGCCGGAATCGTGCTAACAGACACAGAAAAATACAGAAAAAAAGAAAAACATTCCGGATTTTTTTTCCAGTGTAGTGAAATGGAATCTTCGCTACGCTCATCCAATGAAAGTTTATACCATATTGCTTAAATTTCGAAATGGTGGGAAGTCAGATTTCACCTTTGAAGACGCTGCGAGGTCAATCCAAGATGGCCGCCACTCCACGAGTCTAAATTCTTTAAACGCTGCCTTGATATAGGAAGTAAATACTGCAGAAGGGCCAAAAAGGAGTAATTTCTAATTAACTTGGGAGTTGCTGATTCATTTGGTGCGATCGCCAGAACAAGGTAATTGAAGTAAGGTCAAGGTCAAAGGTCAAGATTGTCGTAAATTTACAAGAATTGTCCCGTATAACTTATTTATTTATGTACAAAAAAAATTTGGTTGCTAATGGGTACATGTAAAAGTTTAATCCAAAGGTTTTACAACACACCTTGCTACCCAAATTTATATTCTAGAGACTATTTATGATACAACGAGTGGTCACACGATTAACTTTTTAAAATTTATGTAAATTCATGATTTAGATCACAGGTCCTTTACTCCGATAAGATTTATATTCAAGATCAATTAATGTTTTTTTAATAAGGATCGATTTTTTCGGTAATGGCTTAATTTCGTAATTTCGAACGTTTATTTTGTTGCAGAGCTTTTTTTGCTCCCAACCCCCTAGAGCCATTTTGACCCCATCCCAACCCCTAAACCAGTCGTCTTAAGTCCGCTCTTTACAACTGTACAACCATATTTGTCTGATTACTTTTGCCTTAATTCAAGTTCTTGTCTTAAAACCCGTGCATGTTTTTTTTTAATTTATTTATTTAACGTCTATCCTATTCAGTTATAAAAACTGATTTACAAAGGAGGACATCTAAATAAATCTAATTACATAGATGCAGACACAACAAATGAATTACATTGTTGAATTTTGAATTACAGTCCACTCGGCTGTTGTAGAAACCTGTGGATTTTCGTAAAAAGAAAGTGCCCGTAAAAGGTGTCAGATTGCAACGCACGGCCTTAAATTACATTTAACACCAATTTTTATGCAATATTTGAGTTCCCGATGGTCGATTTAGTTGTAAAAATGATGGTACATGTCACAATTCCTTCGAAATTTGTTGATCTAATTGCAATATAAACACCATATTTTAAGATGGCCGCCAAAGGTGAATGGCTTAAGATTCGCGGCTTCCGGTCTCTTAATGACTACCTCAGTGCCTAGTACACGCAAAAAAATGGCGCTTCTATACCAAAATGCACACATTGTCCACTAGTCAGGCGGCATACCTGGAGAATACTTCAATTTTAGTATAAAAGCATGAAATTTGGCGTGATGATCGGACATACCCTACTGATGATTTAAGGAAATGGAGCCAATCGAAAATTTTCCCAGGAACCCCTCAAATCAAAGATGGCGTCCAAACATGGCCTAAAAATAAAAATTATGGTCCTATGTCATTCATTTTTACTTAACGCACGTACTTTCAAGTACCTACTGAATATAAATTTGAGTTTCAAATTAACTTTTTTTAATCAGAAACCTCTCAAAATTAAAGATCACGTATATTGAGCTGCTGAGTATCGTTTTGAGGTAAAAATATGTTTTGTGACATTTATTGGTCACATAACCTAGAAAAAGTTTGAAAAAGGACGAAACAAGATTTTGTAATGTGATTATTTACTTATCACTGGTAGCCAAACCTGATAAAAACACACTAGTACGTATTTAACATTAAATAGTGTTTGCTAAATACGTACTAGTGTGTTTTATCAGGTTTGGCTACCAGTGATAAGTAAATAATCACATAACAAAATCTTGTTTCGTCCTTTTTCAAACTTTTTCGAGGTTATGTGACCAATAAATGTCACTAAACATATTTTTACCTCAAAATGATACTCAGCAGCTCAATATACGCGTAGAAACCGAAATTCAATCAAATCCGTTAATAAATGACAAACTGATTTTTTGGCTGCCATCTTTAATTTTGAGAGGTTTCAAACAGTTAATTTGAACCTCAAATTTATATTCAGTACTTGAAAGTACGTGCGTAAAGTTAAAATGAATAACATAGGACCATAATTTTTTAAAATTAGGCCATGTTTGGACGCCATCTTTGATTTGAGGGGTTCCTGGATTAATTTTCTACTGACTCCATTTCCTTAAATCATCAGTAGGGTATGTCCGATCATCACGCCAAATTTCATGCTTTTGTACTAAAATTGAAGTATTCTCCAGGTATGCCGCCTAACTACACATGGTTAATATTATTATTTTTATTATTATATTATTTATTCTTTACTGACAACGGGACGGGTGTCCCACAAGTGCAATACAATATTGCAAGAAGCCGGACAATTTTTTAATAATAGAATTGTGCCAAGCTTACTTAAATTCCATTGTGGAGACGAGAAAAATAGCATATTTCATATAGCCATTTTGATTTTTTGCAATAACTTTCTTTTTACCAAAATATGCTACCAAGTCAAAGTATAGCGAATGGCTTTGAAACCTGGCTCTTTTAGAAAATTAAAACATTTTTTTAAATTTTCTGATCCGGCACACGGGAAATATCGCCACCTCAAAATAATTTCAAACTTCAATTCATTAAGGCACATCATTCAACGTAGGGTGTTGTGTTTTTGTGACATTAATTTTCAACTTGTTTTCTATTTGAACTGCCAAACGAAAAAAAAACCGCAAGAAAGACAATTGTTAAAAAACCTTTTTTGTCTCAGTCAGCCTCTAGAAAACCAGTTGAAAATTAATGTCACAAAAACACAACACCCTACGTTGACTGCCGTGCCTTGGCGAATTAAAGTTTGAAATTTTTTGAGATGGCGATATTGGCCGTGGACCGGATCAGAAAAATTTGAAAAAATAGTTTTGATTTTCTAAAATAGCTAGGTTTCAAAGCCATTCATTATATTTTAACTTGGTAGAGTATTTTGGGAAATAGAAAAACGAGGTCGAATAGCCCTAAGTAAATTTCAATGCCTATATTTCTGTGTCTAAATCGTTCAAGTCGGATGACTGATGTCAGAGATACAGATGCATGAACAAAACAATGCACATCGGACTGGCGGCCGTTTTTAATCCGCTATTTCTGCTAAACCAGACGATGAATGTTTGGGACTTTTATGTTTTTGTTTCAGATAATGAGTTCTATACGGGAGGCATGCCAAGTTTCAGACTTCTACAATTTTTTTACCCTAAAAATCTAGAAATCTAATCTATGAAACATTATTGTATTTTAAAGTTTGATTCTTGATTGAATGAGGCAAGAGTTCAATTTATTTCCAGGGGCAATATCAGGTACTAAAAATGGTTAATTTAAGACGAAGGACTATACCGCCAATATTAAAAACACGCGAAATAACCTTATTTTAGTAATAACTCACACACAAAAACGAAAAAGTGGATAATAAGTCCCAAATGGTTTATTCAGAACTATATCTGGCATAATTCCTTTTACAAATATTTTAACCACTAATGATTTTAATCAAGGTTTAAATTAAATTAATGTATATCGTGATTAAAAACGCTACTGATAACAATATTTGAATAATTTTTCATGCGTGGTGTAGTTCTAACGAAACTACGTGAGACCTTTTTTCATTTTGCGTGCGGTTTGAGAGATATTGCTAAAATAAGGTTATTTCGCGTGGTTTTAATGTTGGTGGTAATCCTTGCCCTTAAACACAAAACCTAAGATGAATCCAACTTATTATTGAAATGCACTTACGAGTACAGAATTAGAAAGTGACCATCACCTCAAGGCACCCGACACCACCTAGGAGACAGAGAGAAAGGAGAGTAGCTCACACGTAGAAGCCAGAGCAAGCAAGTAAAGCAGTAACACACCTCCATCACCACGACCGACTCTAAAACAATACCTGTTTAACAAATTGGCACACCTGCGAATGGCTTTAAAACAATAAAGATCGTCTTAGCAAAACAAAACTTAGAAAACGAAGCAACCAGAATCGGTCTTTATACAAGCGTGTCAGTACTTTTGATGCCTAATTTACACCATTTTAACACATGTTGATCATTTATGATTAATTCTCGCTCATCGATACTAATATCTTCATTTGTTTACGTGTTTGTATTTGCAACGTTCACAAAACAAGGGTAGAACCTGTTAGTTTATTTATGATTCATTCCCACACAACTCGTATAGCCTCTACTCTATCTTCATTCGTTTACGTGTATGTATTTCAAACGTTCACATAACAACCCTTGTAGAAATATTTGGTTGCCAAATGGTTGCCAAGTGGTCACCAACAGCTCACAAAGACTTATTTTTGATCGCCAAGTGGTAACCAAGTGGTTACCAAGGGTCTCCACCGAAATTTCAACAGAATATATGACAGCCAAGCGTTTACCAAAAGGCAGCCAACGAGTCTCCAACTTTGCAATGCAGTATTTTGACACAAAAACGACCTGTTGGCGACTATTTGGCTTCTTTTGGCGGTCACTTGGCGATCACTTGGTGAACTAGTTGGTGACCTGTTGGTCACTACTAAGCAACCATTTAGCAACCAAATATTTCTACTAGGGAAGGATAGTACCTGTTAGTTTATTTATGATTCATTCCACACAACTCGTATAGCCTCTTACTGTCTTTGTTTTGAAACGTTCACATAACAAGGTAGTACCTGTTAGTTTTTCTTCATTTGTTTACGTGTATGTATTTGAAA